>VDFB02281070.1:34925-63339 GCA_007258455.2 Sequoia sempervirens | reverse complement strand
TACTCTTTATTTTTACATAATCTAACATATTTCAAACTTTTCATAGGCTGCCCGACACATTGAAGGAAACAAAGGAAAGACTAGAAAAACATGGGTAACACAAACTTGGCTTTGGTAGTTATATGAAATTAGTCGCACAAATTGTAAGTATCAATAAATGAAATATTGCATCCAAATAATAAATTGCAAACAATGTTAGTTTTATCACACAATAGAAGCGAAATTCATGATCTTATGCAAAAATGCAAGGCTCTGAATTCAATAGAGTGCCCAAAGAAGAGGACCTAAATATTTCCTTCCAACAAGGCTATGGAGTTGTGTCTGAATGCCTAAGACTCTTGACTAGGAAAACACAAGCTTCCACTGCATCTGACACACAAGTAAATAAACTCAATGAAGTTTATTTAAAATTGAATACTTGTGCAATCTATTCAATATTAATTTCCACCATAAATTAATTATGTTCCTATTTGTTTTAAATAGGCAAGCAATGATAATACTGCACATGACATTGGAATGCAGCCTGGTGAGGGTGGAGCACAACCTGCAGATGGTCATGGTGTGCATCCTGATACTGGATGTATTCATGTGCTATACAAAACACAGTATGGATTAATACAATTAAACATCTTTAATTGCAATTGGTGTATTAATTAATGTAACCTTTCATATTTCAACTTTAGAGCATGATCAACATGTTGAGCATGATCAAGCTAGAGAAGATCAGGAACATGATATGGCCCCATCAGGTAAAGAGGACCACTATAATGTTCTTTTAAACATATTTAATTGCAATTTGTGTATTAATTAATGTAACATTTCATGTTTCAACTCCAGAGGATTTAGAGGGTGTTCAACATGTTGAGCATGAGGCTATAAGACAAGATCAAGAACATGATGTGGCCCCATCAGGTAAAGAGCACCACTCTAATGTTATTTTAATTAATGAAATACTTGTAACAATAATAATAAAACATATCAATTTAACATTTCTTTGTTATTGTAGCAGACCCGCCCTTGCAGCAACTTCCACGTCGTGAGTACACGACTAGGCATACATTAAGATTATGAGCAGAGGCAAAACAACTAAAGGGGGGACAAATGATTTAGAAAATGATACTCCACTTCATTTTTTAGCTACAAAAAAGAAACAAAAAAAAGTGATTGTAATCATATTATGACAACCATATTTTTGATAATATGTAAAAACTGAAAGAATGAATGTGAATATGTTAATGAATGAATGTGAATATGTTAATGAATGAATGTTATATGTTGATGAATGAATGTTATATGTTATTAATTGATGAATGAATGATTAATGTTATATGATTGGGTATGGGAATTGAGAGTGATGTGAGAGGGGGGGGGGAATGAGCTTCCACCATCATGTGGTTGGCCCTATTAAGTAGAGAATATTAAACTATTCTTGAAACAAAGAGAAGCTCAATAAGGTAATGCACTTTTCAATAATTTAAAATAAAAAAACTGCAAGGTTTCGTCGCAATTTTGAACATAGCCTGACAAACCACAAAAAATTGTGATGAGGTTGTTGTACATGCAACATAGTTTTAATCGTAATGGAAATGACAGTTTTCTCCACCTCATCGGAAAATGGACGAATGTTTGGTGTTTTTTCGATGATTTCAAATGGGCGTTCTACAACGTTTTGTGATTTTTTGCATCAATAGATGGACAAAGTTACATTGATTTTGTGAGGGACACCATCAAAATTTTCCGTGGTGCTGACCGATGATGCTGGGTCATGGTTTCGACATATAAAAATTGGTCGTTAAAGCGAAGAAAATCCAGCGACAAAATTTAAATCAGTGTTGCGTCGGTAAGTCGACAATATTTTGTCGATATGTCACCAAACATTTGTCAGAATTTGTAGTGAAATACAGTAGTGTCAAATGAAGGGTATGCTAAGAACAAACTTTAGAGATACTAAAAACAAGAAAGAAACTAAAAATGACTCAAAAGAACTTCCTAGTTTGACACCATCCCTGACAACGGCGCCAAAAATGTTGGCCACCTCTAATGGTTCAATAACTAAGCCCCTAAAGCTATAACTTAGAGATTAGATTTCTGCACTAAGTAGTTATCTTTCTCATCATGAAGGTTCATTTCATTATCAACCCAGGGACATGAACTTGAAATGGGTCAGCACTGTCTATGCACTAGGACTCAATTGTAGTCATCCTTATCCTATAACTAGAAAGGAAACAATAATGAAAGTAAAATTCTTGAAAGGAATTAGCATAAGTACTGAGCATGAATCAACAACTAACTGAACTTAAATGAATGATAGAAACATAAATCTCAACAAACAAACAGGAAGTTACTCTGTCTGCCTTGGCTATAGGAACAAACACATAATGAAGTTCTAATGGCTACAGGAATAGAAAACTGCTAAGACCATAACTAATTACTGAACATAAAAGTAACTACTAAACTGAATGGATGGAATTCTCACCAAGTGGTCCCTTTGAATGAGTCTTCCCTAAACTAACTCAAATGCAACAAATCAAAGTATTAGTTCATTCATTGAAAACATGGTTACATCATAACAACAACATGATTGTATTCCTTGAAACTAAAAATGAGAGTACAATATCATAACATCCAACCTCCAGAAGAGGAACATTTGATCATTATTTATAGAAGGAAAATTTCTAACTAACCCTAACTAACTGGGCAGTCGACTCCATCAAACTAGGAGGATGCCATTTATTGAAAGCATGAAAAAGAGGAAGGAGGTTATGCATACACCAGATTTAGTCAAACCAGACTTGCCTCAACGAGGATCTAACATAGCAACACCTCCTAAATCTACTCAACTAATAGACATGGTCATTTAAAGGTAAGTTATAACTTCCATACAAGCTAGAAGTTTCCATCCATTGACCTCTTTGATGTCCATTTCTTTGACTCCTTTAGTAATCAGCTAGCTGGCATGAACTTCTTCCACCTTGCAAGCCTCATTTATATCTGCATCTTAATGTGAACCTTTATTATGACATTAGCATGCACAAGACAATTGTATATCCATAATCACCTTAGAATAACATTCATTCAATCACATGTAAAATTAATATAGATATATCACATAGCAGGTTAAATACCATCAAAAGTTACAGAGATAAGTTCATGCCCAAAGTTCATAAGTGTAGGGAAATAACATAGAAATTATTAGTAACCAGGTGCTAAAACCCCATAGTAACAATAACAAACATATGATAAACCCTAACAAAAATGAGTCATTATTTGGACTCATCAGGGTTTTCCTTGCAAAAAGGGGTTTTCATTTGATATGTAGAGTTCATTATGTTCTTTTCTATGGAGGGTTTTGTAATTTTGCAATTTTAATGTTCAGTCCAGAACTATCACAAATGAGGAAAACTGTCCAAATTGAGCTCATGTGTGACTAACTGATTCAGTTGTTACATGTTCAACTTTGAATGTCCTCACATAGATACGAGTTTTGAAAACACGTTGTCATTTTTCAACTACACTTAATGGCATGGACCAAGCTTCGGGGTAGACAGTTTAACCTACATAGCTTGTATGATATAAAAAATTGCATGCTTCATAACACACTGCATTTTCCAACCTCCAGATCATAACATACCCAATCCCTTGTGGTTTTTAAGCCCGTATATGTAGGTTTACATTACAAATAGAAAGAACACCAATTTCTTGCCATTATTGGCAATAATGAATAAACTTATCGATAATGGTGAATGTTGTGTAGTGCAAGTTGGGAAACACAATGCGTTTTGAAGCCTACCTTTACTTATACCCAATCTTTGTCTTGAAATGTAGATATACAAACATATAGATGGGGTTCTATTTTATCAAATAGAAAATTTATCATTAAAGGTTGACTCTATTAATCGTCAATACATAGTGTACTTCATAGTACACACTTCATAGTACACACTTCATAGTGTTTTGTAAAATTTCATGTTGGAAAACCCTAGGTGTTAAGAAACAAGCAACCCAAATAGTGTTATAAAACCCTTTGCAACCCAATTGGCTAGCATACCTCACCTCAATTTGGTCAGTTTTCTCCTCCAACTCCTCCACATGTACTCCAACCTTCATCTTTCAATGTGCAAACTAAAAACACAGAGTGTTTTCTGCCTTATTTCTCAAAACTAGAAACACATGTCAATTCATCTCCAATTCCTGTGCCAAAAGAAAGCTCTGAAAATGATAGCTTCTCATGCAATCCATGAGGCCTAGTTTTATCAACCAACAAAAGGTGGTAAAAATGACATGTCGGTTCCATTATCTTCTCACTTTCATCATCATAATGTTTGCTCCTATCTACCAGTTTTATCACTTTTATCCCCCATCTATAGGCCCCGCACTACGCTATCTCATCATGTTATGTATGTTTCTATGTATGATTTTATGTATTGTTTTATGCATTTTTGTATGTACATAGGTGCGTTTTATCGAGAGATTAGCTACATCTAGCATGGCATAAGTGTCTACACAATTGACAACATATTGTGTTTCTAAAGCTCCAAAATGGGAAACAAGGAGTACTCATATTTGTAAAGTGGCTTCTACATTGCAAAAAAAATTGTGTTTACATAACAATAATTCCATTACAAAATTTGGGAAGCCTAATGTCCATTTGTGTGTTATTCTAGCCTCACCTTTATAGTTTGTATGGTATATTATACTGAGTAAAAATAATTACAATAACAATGTTCCTTAATCACAACCTTATGAAACCCAACAATGAAATGATGCTTCACAATTGAACAAAGGTACATGATTTAAATGGAGAAATACTCTAATGTAAAATGATAAATATTATTCTTTTTCAAATATATCTGATCTAATTACCAAGGATCCAAAGGTTCCTGTTCTATTTTGGGAGATAAATCATACTGATGTAGTGTTAGAGAAATCATCCTAAAATTAACACAAATCAATTATGAGGAGGATAATTAAAAAGATGCAGTATCACCCTTTACTAATGCTTTAAGCATTTTCCATGTAACACTCACACTTCAAGGAAGAAACATGATTCACGTAAATTTTTTGGATCTAATATGCACACAATAATGTAACATTTATTTTATTAAAATTAAACTGCAATTTGTTTGCATTCCCCACACTAAGCATCTCATCTATAAATAAATCAGAACTTCTAAATGTAAAATAAATTTTGGAAATTTAATTGTCTAGTATATTTGCAATTCAAGCTATGATAGCTAGAATCACCTATATTTAGTGCAGAAGCTTCATGTATCCTAAAGCATCCTTCTCAATCCACTTGCCCTTGTTTTATTCAATTTTGTTTCCTCACCTATATCAACCACCTGGAAGAAAGACAAGTGTTAGAGATAGATTAAATTGGAAAATTACAGACATTTGGTGCTACAAAGAATTCATTTTATTCTAAATCAATTATTGTTGTGCTAACTACAACATGCCAACTTATATAGACAATAAAAAAAAATATTGAACTATACAATGGGAATTTAATTTCCAATTTAACCTACCACTAACACTAGTAGTATATATCAAAAATTATATCTTCCATTTTTCCATTCTACTGGAACTGTGAAGCACTAAATGTTTATTTGAATACATGAAAAAATCATCTCTCCTCACATATGAAAGAGGCCATAACTTGCATAATCAATAAGGGCAAAGAAGACAGACAAGAAAGATACCATGTACCACTATCAATTTTTTGTTTATATCATTACTTGTACAAACAACTAAAAAAATATGGATTATTGCAAGACACATTGGTTGCAGATCATAGTGTGCATCAATTATACAAGAATAAAGGTTAAGAATTCAATGAAAACCTTGGTGATCACCTTGATTGACCAAAAAATAGCACGTAATCTCTGATTTACCAAAAAATAGTAGGTGATCACATTGGTTAAATATGATAATGCATAAAATAATTATAGGTTGGAAAAAAATTTGTGTTTCATTCTCCATGCTCAAACCTAAAGGGTGAAGAGCACAGGGAGGAGTTGTAGGTGGGGAATACAAAAAAATACCAAATTGACGTGAGGGGTGACTAAGCAATTGAGTTGCTACTTGTAAAGGGTTTTAGAATAGTATGTGGGTTGCAGGTTTTATAACACCCAGTATTTTCCAACCTAGAATTTTAAAAAATAGTATGGATGTAATCAAAACCTTTTCTAATTAATGCAATAACAACCCAATTGATCTGTCACCCCTCAACTCAAATTGATTAGACACCTAGTGTTTTCCAACATGCAATTATATATAGACAATATGAATGTAATGAAAATGTTTTGTTTAGTAGACAGTAAGAATGTAATAGGACACAACTAATCTCTTGAAAAAATGCACCTATGTACATACAAAAATGCATAAAACCATACATAAAAATATACATAGAAACATACATAACATGATGAGATGACATAGTCAAGGCCCGCTATACGGAGGGTAAAAGTGACGAAATCAACAGACGGGAGCAAACATACAAAAATGGTAGCGAGGAGATAATGGCGACGTTAGGTCAATTTTCCCACCTGTCGACCGATAAAACTGGGCCTTGTGGATTGCATGAGCATGAGGAGGAGTTGCAGGTGGGGAATACAAAAAACATACCAAATTGAGGTGAGGGGCATCTAAGCAATTGGGTTGCTACTTGAAAATGGTTTTAGAACAGTATGTGGGTTGCAAGTTTTATAATGCCTAGTGTTTTCCAAACTGAAATTTTAGAAAATAGTATGAATGTAATCAAAACCTTTTTTGATTAATGCAGTAACAACCCAATTGGTTTGTCACCCCTCTGTTCAATTTGATTAGACACCTAGTGTTTTCCAACATGCAATTACATATAGATAGTATGAATGTAATGAAAAAGTTATGTTTAGTACATAGTAAGAATGTAATGAAGATCACCTTCAAAATTTATGCAGACCACATAGACTGAGATAGATAAAAGATAATGTATTGAGTGAAGAGATTCTCCCTATTGTTGAGAAGTTGAGGAAGGTGCATGTGCAGTATGTGCAAGGGGAAAATGACAATGCAAAACTCGAGCAATAGGTAGTAGAAAGTATGTAATGGAAAAGGAATCTTCTCTAAAAACACTTGAAAAGAAGCAAACCAAAGTGAATGAGATAGATAATGCATTGAATGAAGATATTTTTCCTCCGCTTGATAATTTGATGAAGGAGCATGTGCACTATGTGAAATGGGAAAATGGAAATGAAAAACTGGAGGCAACAGGTACTAGAATACATGGAATGAAAAATGAATCTTCTCTAAAAAAACTTGAAAAGAAGTAGAGCAGAGTGAGTGAGTTAGATAATGTATTGACTGAAGAGATCCTCCATGCTCTTAAGAAGTTGAGGAAGGTGTTGTCATTGATGTCAACAAGTTGGTGTTGTCATTAATGTCAACAAGTTGGTGTTGTCATTAATGTCAACTATGTGTTGATGAAGAATGTTGCATGATGAAGATGTTGAGGATATTGAGACAATTGTGTTGCAGTTGGTGCATGTATGGAATAGCTTTGTTTGTGCATGTATAGTTGAGATATTGAGGAAGTTTTGTGAGTATGTGGAGCTATCTTTATGTTTTTGTGTTTAGAGATGTGTTGGAATGATGTAATGTGCTAATATGATGTCTATGGTACTTGGTTTCCAAGTACTTTTGAGAAAATTTGATAAACAAAGAAAATAGTGTTGAGCAAGTGTTCAAAATGCGCTCTAGGATGTGCTCCACATTTCTTTTAGGTTGATGCTATGCCTATGCAGATCTAATATGTTGTTCAAGGTTTTTAGTAGTTGTTATATCTAGAGTTTGGGTTTCTATATCATTGTGAAGAATGAGATGTGTTCACCAGTGTGTGAACTAGGTTTTTAGTGGTGTTTTCTATGGTTTGGGAGAAATGTATTTTCTCTACGTTTCTCCATAGTTTGTTTTAAGGTTGTACAAATCTGGGAAGTTTCTTATGATGTTCATATATTTCATTATTAAGGTTGCTCTTGATTTGGTGTAGTACAATGTGTATTTCATGCGTTAGTGTGCGAATAAGGTTAACTAGATGTTCTGGGTTGAAATATTTCTATGATGTGAGTTTGGATGAAGTCCTTGTGGGATCTTAGGTGGTTTGTGGATTGTTCTAGATCATGTAAAAGATATTTGTGTGGTCCACGTGTCATCTTTATAAAAAAGAAGTGTGTACTTAATGTTTTATGGTGTTTAACACGACTAACAATCAACTTGGTGTTAACACTACATGTGAAGCTTGTGGAAGCATGTTGAAGTGTGTTAGAAAATATTTGGGTCCTAAATAAGGATTTAAATGGGTCACCCTCATTCCTATCCATTGTGGGAATGTTTGGGTGCTGACCTAATTTGAAATTGTAAGTGTAAAGGATGTGTTGCTGACCTTGGAGAAATTTTTCAAGATTGAGGATGATAATAATAAGAGTGGTTTTGATGGTAGATGCAAGAGAGAGGTAATATATATGTGATATATATGTGATTGATGAATGTGATGCAAATTACAGAAGTATAGATGTGAATTTGAGCAGAGCAGTGCAAACTTCAAGTGTTGGACTTCTAGAGGCAATGAGTTGAAGGTGTCCATAATCATTCAAGAAAGATTGCAAGAGTGTTGGAGAAATTGTGGTGGATTCTCTGTTGCATTAAGAAGTTATTCTCTATGTAACATTTCTCTTTTATCTTCATTTTCTTTCTATGGTAGTGAGCCCTAGCTGTGAGCCTTTTTGGATAGTGTATCCTATTCTAGTAGTAAGCCCTTGTACCATTTTTGTAATTAATTATATTGTGAGCTAATCCTCATACTAGTTTTTCCCTTATTGGTTTTTCCACGTCAAACTAGTGTTCTCTTGTGTATGGTGTTGTTATTTTAGTTTTTGTTATCTGCATTTCATGGTAAATCACTTTAACATAATAAGGGTTTAGTGAATGCTTGTGGATCTGATTACTATTGAGGGTTTTGGTGTTTTAATTCAATACAACAGATTCATCCTCCCTCTTAGTTGTCTTGTTCATTCAACAAGTGCATGTGTAGTATAAGCAAAGGGAAAATGGCAATGCACAAGTGAACAAACTAAAGAGGTTTTGTATTGCACAAGAATTTGTGCAGGTAAAGAAAGTGAGAGATGGTGCTATGGGTGGAGTTAAACAAGTAAATTCTATCATGAATAACTTCTACAACACAGTATATTTTCCACTATGAACTGTAATAACTATTTTATCTATTAGTTTTGAAGCTTCATAAGTGTCACTTGCCAAACTAATAACTTGTAATTTTTCTACAACACATTGCACGAAATTGTCTTGTCCATCAAAACTTTTTTCTCGAACTTCCCTAACTTATTATCCTTTTCAAAAAGAGTACATAGGAATTTGAATATTATTTATCTTGAAGAAATTTTTAATGCATTCCACTCAATTATCACCACACCTTGACTAACTCTACTTTCCTTATTTTGATTGAATGAGATAAAAGAGGAGTTAGCCAAAGTGTAGTGAACATTGATTGGAAATGCATTTAATGTTGAGCTTCAAGAGGGAGCTTATTCAAATTAATTTTGTACTCTCTCTAAAAAGGGTAATAATGTTAGGGAAGTTCTTGAAAGGTTTGATGGAAAAAACAAATTTGGTGCTTTGTGTCCTAGGAAAATTACAAGTTATTAGTTTGGCATAATTATATGTAGAAAACATGAGTCTAATGAAAACCTTTAGTTTTGTAGATAGTAAGAATGTAGTGATGTTCATTCACCTTCACAATGTAAAGAAACTCTTACTTACACTAAAAGTTGCATTTCAATTTCCTTATATGATTTAAAAATAAATTCAAAATAATTTAGAACAAATAAAATGCCCACACAAAACTAACTGACATTGGACATTGTATTTTTCAACACTGCAAACAATATATATATATATGTTTCCAAAAAATAAAATGCTTGTACAAAACTAACTGACATGGCACAGTGTGTTTTCTAAATTAATTTTTTTTAGCTCTAAAATACTCAAAAAAAACTTTTCATAACGAACTAACTAACATGGGACAGTGTGTTTTCCAACACTACAAATAATGCAAACATTTTATTTGTTCCAATCAAATGAAAAAAGGGAAATGCTATATTTACATCACCAAAGAGTTGTTCTAAAATTTGAAGGTAGACTTCATTATATATATATATATGTATATATATGATTGTAAAATAAGAGATTGAGGAGATCTTATACTTATTTATCATTAAATAATCACTTTTAGCAACTTGATGGACACCAAAAAATTATTAGAATTTTAATATATCACTTTCATGAAAAATTAAACTAGACTAGCATATGAGAAATTCCTTCATTTTAGTAGGTGAATCTACCTTATATAATCTAGTCATAAAATACAAAATAAATAAATTATATTACTAGCTATGCACACTATACAAATTGTTTGTTGGGGTTTTTCATGTAAAAAACACTTGAAAATAATCTAGGAGGAAGGAGCATAAAACTAAAAGTACTTATATCACCATGAGGTTTTGGATTTTGTAATAAAATAAGCATATGAGCTAGAAAGAAAACATTATTCAATGGTTAAATTTGAGATAAATTAATTAGTATTAACAATAGGAATTATTTCATAAAAGTACACAAAAAAAAAATACAATTTAGACAATGTGATCATCAAGGAAAATAATCCTTAAAACTTGAGATACTAAGTAAGAATAGAGGATGAGTTTTAAGAAAAATTGACCACAATCTTCACATTATTGTCTTCATAAATATTTGTACAATAAACTAAAAATTCGAATGGGGATTCCTACAACATAAACCAATTAACAACTCTCATTACATTCTATTTGCATTATAAGAAACATATTTATAAGATCTATAAGAGAAGCTTCTAGGAAATAATAATAAAATAATATTTTAAAGTTACTTTTAAACAAATTATGCCTATATTTTTGAAAAAGAGGAAATAGACACTTAAAATAAAATGAAATAGACTTTCCTTTGTTTTAATCTTTTCTTTCTTCAATATGGGTGTCTAAATTAATGAATGATTGAGATGCATTATTTTTTTTTTTTTAAATCAAAATTTTCCCTTGATCCATTCAACTATACCAAAAATTATTCATGATTGGTCACCTTTTTCCTTTAAGTCCTTCAACTTTAGTGTTGATATTTCCTTTGGGCAACTTATTCACCTAGTTGTGCTTTTTAGCCATCATCATAATCTTAGTGTGAAGTAGGGTTAGTAGAAAGTGAAAGATAAACATGAATTATTGTTCTAAGGGTTAGAATTCATAATACCCAAATCAAGAATGCTCAAATCCCTACTTACAAATGAAATTGAGTGCATATATGGTTAGAAATCAGCATATAGTAATGACAAATCAAATCAAAACATGAAAACAAACTAATGTGCAAACCTTGCATTCCATTTTAACAGTGATGGTATGTTGGATTGCTCAATCAAGAAGCTACCATGATTACGAAAGCATGAAATGATGACCTAGATGAATGATAATTGCTCAAATTATCAATCATAATGCTATGCTCAAGTTCTCAAAGTTTCTCAAATGATCTAGGTGTCTCATAATGAAGGAATGATGTTTGTTTTATAGATTTTTATGATTATGATCAACAGTTGAGATTAAACCTCAATGCCCATGAATTTGAGTGAATCAAGGAATATGAGGAATCAAGATCAATTTGAACTCAAAATATCTCCACAATTTGAGGAAATTGATTGAGGATGTTTTGAAATGAAGGGTAAAGATTAGATCAATAAATGAAGGGATGAGGATGAATGAGATGAATGAGATATTTTAGGATCTTTTGGAAAAATAATATTCTATGGGAATATGCCTTTGAGAGGGAAAATAGGACAATTAAATAATTCAAGATTATTTAATTATGGAGGATTAGGATTTTTTTTATTAAAAAAAGGAACATTCCAAATGAATGGGATGAGAATTAGATAATTAAATAATAAAGATCATTTAATCATGAGACATTAGAGGAAAATTAGATTTATGGCTAATTAATTAGTTAAAATTATCCAATTAGGGGAGATAAGAGGAAATTTAGTGAAATATGGTGAATTAATTAAATAATTCAAGATTACTTAATCAATAGAGGAAATAAGGTGAAAATAATAGAAAATGATGTTAAAAGGGGAATTAGTAATGGAAATGATGAAAATGATGCAATTATACACTGATTAAGGATGAATATGATGAAAATGCAATATTAATTGTGCGAACCCCAACCTTGGTACCTACAAAACAACAAGAATAAGCGAGTTAGACAAGTGATTGCAAGCCAAAACAAGGATTCCCCATGAAATCCATTTACAACATCAAACTAGGAAAGAAAATAACAAAGAACACAATGAAAATGATAAAACAAAGATCAAATCCTAATTAGATGTGCAAACTCATGATCCCATGGGGGAATTGGTGCCAATTTGATGTGGGAATTGGTGCCAATTTGATGTGAAAATTGGCCCTTTCCCAATTCCTATGATGCAAGCTTGATGTGTTGAAGATGATTGATCGACTTTGTTGGTGAAGAATGAGAACTCCAAGCCAAAATCTACAAAAACCTAGCTATGACTCAATGATAATGGATGAAATTCAAGAGATATATGAGCATGGTAACTTTGCCTAGATTGTGGATGATGAAATGAGGATATGAGCTCTTTATTTATAGAATTGCAAGATGGATGGATGTCCAAATTTGAGTAATGTGGGACTAACATTCATCCAATGGTATGATGCCACTTGTCAAGCTATGAATGGATGAAGGATGTGCAAGATTTGGGGTTTGTGCCAATAAATGCATAATTTTGAATTTTAAATTTGTTGAAATGACATGCAAGAGGGAAGGGAAAATGCAATAAATGCCACTTGGCTCAAGGAAAAGGTCATGTAAGATGAATTTATTTCCTTGTTGGATGTACATGTTGACTTGGAATTTTTGAATTCAAATTGAGAGAATATTCCAAAAGATGCCTTGTGAGGAAAACAGAGATTTAATAAATGAATTAAATCTATTTTCATGTGCAACTTGCATTATCTAGAGGATGGGACATGAGATGAGATTAAATTAATCAAGGGTTAATTAATTTAATGAGAGGTTAGATGATGTGACCTATTTGACTCAAATTTATGGATTTATTTAAATCAAATAAGAGAGGAATATGATAAGAGGCTAATTAAATAAGGATTTTGATTTATTTAATTAAAAGAGATGGTGTTAGAATAAATCAAATAAGGTTTTAATTTATTTAATTTAATGGATAGGCTTTAGAAATTTAATCAAATAAATAAATTATTTAATTAAATAGGGATAATTAGATTAGATGGATTGATTCAATTAACAAAAAGATTGACTTAATTAGATAAAATGATTTATTCAATTAAGAGAGGAATATTGATGAATTTAATCAGATAGGGGAATTTGATTAAATGGTTAGACCGAGGGATGATTCAGGAAGAAACGATGTTAGTAAGTCAGGATCAGATGCACAATGTCAATCAGTATATTTTACGTGTCTACATTTTGCCCCTCTTTGAAGCAATGCACTCGTTGCGTTGGTTCAAAGACTAAACGATCTCGATCAAAGCCAAAACATTTCGATATTTAAAATTTTCCCCACTGCCGCATGGTGAGAGAAAACATGCCATTATAATGCCCCCTTGAGAGATCGGATGAAAATTTTAATTGTTTGGGTGATCTCGCGAAAAAAGATGACAAAGTACTCACTAGGTCTGAAAGGGGTCCGGGAGGCTAAAAACATGTCTAAACGCAATAAAATGATGAAAAACAAGCCTCAATCGGAAAAAAATAGGTTTGGGGGTCCAAAACCCTAGCAGGACAGCCAAACAGGGTAAAAAACCCTAATTTTTAGGCTTAAAAGGGGCCCGAGGGGTCACTTTCAAGTCATTTTCACACACCTCCACTAGCAACCTTGAGATTTGAGCTTTGACTCTCCGACGATATGGCGCAACGACAACTTCCCCTACACATCACTGACCGGGTTTGGACATACCAACGGCCACCTAGCATTAGGGCACCGGTATGTGACCCTTACGTAAGCTTCGCTTTTTCATTTACTCCTTCAATTAATGTTTTAAAGGAGTGGCTCGCCTCCAGTGGCGCTATATAGCGTCGCTTGGCATTCAAACTGCGCTATGCGGTGCTGCTTTGCGCTGCAGCGGTGCAGTTTGGAGTTTAAAAACTTCCACGTTGGGCTTGGGCTCGGCGGGTCAGTTTGATAAGGTGCGCTGTGGTGTCGCCCATTTCACAAAAATTGTGACTCTGGAAGGGAAAGTGTGTCGCGGTGGAGCCATTTGGCTCTTTTTGGGCTCTAGCATCAGAGTTTGAGTAAAATCAAACTGCGACACCATCACAAACTGTGCCACTGGGGACGTTTCTAGAGTGTTCAACCAAGAATTTTTCAAAAATTTTAACACGTTGACCTTCCTTGATGCAGGATGCAGCGAGGGGGCTTTACTCTCAGGAGCACCGGTCGCAAGATTTGGCCAACGTTTTGCGAGACCTGAGCGATAGGGACCATGATCAACTTAGGGTTGCAGGATTATGGCACATTGCGTACGCTGCACCCATGCGCACTCACCTAGGGATGTTGTCAACGCTGGCTGAGAGGTGGCACAACGAGACATCGTCATTTCATCTCCCCACTGGCGAGGCTACCGTCACTCTGGAGGATGTCTGGTGCATTCTACGATTGCCCATTCACAGCCGGCAGGCGATCTTCAATATGGACGAGGGACGCGAGGCCTGTTGCAAAGTCCTCGCCATAGGGGACATCATCTTTTGTGAGGGACAGATTGAGCTAGAGCGATACAGGTTCATAGCACCTCCCTACCGCTGGGCGGTTGCAGCTATCATTTCGGGTCTCGTTGCCCCAGACAAACGAGGGCGATACTTCAGTCCCGGCTGGGGGTATTGCTGGGAGCAGATGGTCCGAGACAGACCGGTTCATTTCACATGGGGGCCTGTTCTCCTAGCTTCGCTTTACATGGACCTTCATGAGTACGTCTATACGGATGGCAGAGCACTGGGGGCTGGGGGTGACATTACTTCACGTCTGGGCGTGGGAGCACATTTTTGTGTTGCGTCCATGTGTCGTTCTAGTTCTGATGGGGGCAGACGATGCCCTCGTGGCACAATATAGAGGTGGTGTGTCCCTTACACACACTGGTGAGCACGGGATCCCCTACTGGAGGCGGGTCCTAGATGAGATGCTAGTTTTTACCTAGCGTCCATACCTTGGTCGGCCTGGATGGGCCGACGATGCTGATCAACTCTTTTATTGCTGCCAGGACTGGTATATGCAGGGGTGGGAGCATACCATGATTGAGAGGTACCTGCCCGGGCACGTGCAACATCAGTTTGGAGAGCTGCATGATCGGCCTGATGATGCCTATGTAGCCATCTTTGCTCGCAGCGTGACACAGGTTTCATGGGGACATTGTATTCCTGCCTCAGAGGCAGTTGACAATTTTTGGAATTTGGTAGCCCGACCGTGGGCTTATGATCAGGGTTTAGCAGATCCAGGCACTACTCAGGCCTACAGGGACTAGTTCTGACCTCCACTTCGGTTGACCATTCCAGGCAAGGATCCAGATGTGCAGAGATTCAGGGGCAGAGGGGGAGGCCGAGGATGGAGAGCTGAGGTTTGACGAGATCCGCCAGTCATGCTCCCAGTCCAGCCAAGGCAGGGGGATATTCATATGCAGGATCAGCAACAGGTGCCGCCAGTTCCACCACCACGAGCCGAGGGTTAGGATCAGCCTCACGTGCAGCCACGGGTACAACCAGCAGGACAGGCCGATGCACGGGACACCCTGATTGCACAGCTGCAAGCCTAGGTTCAGGCGGCGATAGCGGAGAGAGAGCAGCTCAGGGCCAAGAGGGATCAAGCCATGCAGCAGAGACAGGTTGTAAAGCTACAAGCAGCTACAAAGCTAGGTCGTAGACAACAGATAGAGAGTATGACAGCCTCCTCCTCCAAGGGTACAGTGCCAGTTCGATTCTACAGGGATGCTATCTGAGAGGCAGAGTATTATCGGCGGTCCTATCACGAGGCCGTACCCAGAGCAGAGTGGGTCCCAAAGTATTTAGAGCGGGCCAGCCAGAGACCACCAGAGGGTCATGGTGACAGGGATGAGGGCAACATTCACAGGGATCGAGCTTGATCGAGATGATACATACTTTTTGTGCCTTATGGGCTCATTTTTGATAGCCTGATGGGCGTTTTGTACCGATTGATATATATGTACAGTGATCCGATTTATTCTTTGTACTATGATAGTGACTTTATTGATGATATATATGAGCCGATTTTGATGCGATGTACCGTGTTCTCCTTTATGCATGGATGGTTTATTTCTATATGCTTTGCAATGATGTCTTTATGGATGCATTTATTTTTGATGATGCATGTGTTATGATTATGACTAACAGATCTATATTATGTTAACCTATGATATGCAAATGTGATGATCTATTTATGATAATGCAAATGCAATGGTCTATTATGTGAAATGATATGATCTATGGTGCACATGCAAAATGATATGTAAAATATGCTTATGAAATATTAATGAATGGATGCATATATGAATTGTTTGTAATGAATTTTATTCGTCTATGCCTATGTGGAATGATTTATGCAATGAATGTTTTATGATGTTATTTATGAGATAATATGGATGATGAAATATGAAATGTGATGGTCGTAATATGATGCTAATGAAATGGTGTTAATGCATAATGAGATGGTTTTATGAGATGCTTAGAATAACAAATGTTATTATCCTAAACGTAATAAATGATGATGTATGTGATGCAATGATATGTTAATGCGTAATGTAATGTGAACGTAAAGTGGTGAGATGATGTCATGATGTTATGCAAGTATGTATGCCTAATGAATTAAATGCTTATATACCTATTGATTATGCAAAAAATGATTATGAAATGCTTCCGTAGATGCTTATGTGATGATTTATATGATAGATGGTAATATGAAATGGTTATGAAATGCAAATGAATGTTTATGCAATGATTGATATAATGTCATGAGATGCAATGTAATGGGTGAAATGTACTGACATGGATTCACCTATCTATGAAGAATTTTTATGATAACCTGTTTATATGATGATAAAAATGCAATGCGTATGTTTCCTATATGATATGTTTATGCAATATGCTAATGATTTGTGGAAGCAAGATCGATGACGATGATGGTGATTGATGATCAACTGTCATAGTACCTTGTTAGTGCGGTTAGTAAGAAAAGAAGAAGTCATTTCAACAAGACACAAGATGATGCAAATGCAAATGATGATGATGATGATTACTTGCCGAGGAATTGGGATTTTCAAAGGGCCAAATTTTCTTACGTTTGATAACACACATGGTATGATGCATCCAGGTATAGAAAACTAGGATGACGTTGTACCCAGTGAGATGAACTTTGACTTGACAAGCAGATAGGAGTATTCTTGTTCACACCTGACATACGAAAACCTTGCTAGGATGCACTTCAGAAGTTTTAGGCACCTTGGACCAAAACACGGAAAGGTAAACCTATCCATGCAATAGTCAACAAGTTTCCCTAGACCTTTCCATACATACCTAACAAAGCAAGTATTCACCGAGGTTATATTACAAGAACGTCCAACAAGCATAGCAGACAAAAGATAATGATTGTTGCCCCATTCCTATTTCTCTAAATCCTCTATTTTGGGATATCATTGAGATGTCCTTGGAATGAGTGCAAATAAGATAAGTCAAAAGATAAAGACCAAGTAAACAAACAAACTGATGCTCTTCAATACCACTAACGGAAAAAGGATGTGTTTTCTAAGGATGATAACTGAAACTTATTGCCAAAAGATAATGCCCATTGTAGGAAGGATACATCCTAGGACATGTTAGTGGATGGCAGCACGTCATTTCGTTTATCCAAAGTGTTCTAAGGGATGATTGATATGGGACCAATTCAGATGATGAGTTACCAATACGAAGAGATAACCAACTTGCTTACGCACCGACTTAGACTTAAGACTTAACATTTGGAGTTTTACTTTTAATCTGCTAGACTTGTTTCTAACTGTTTCACCAAAGGTTGATGATGACGATCAGTTTATTATGAGTGGTGTTTATTGTGGGTGCAAACGAGATGAGGTGGATGGATTTTTTTAAAAATATTTGGATGTTTTTGATGTTTTGCAATGTTTTGAGGCTGTTTTTGGTATTTTTTGGATTTTTCAAATGTTTTGATTTTTTATTTTTTCTAATGTTTTGGGGTTTTCCGAGATTTTGACCAAGAGACTAACCTAAAGACCTATCCTAGGGGTCTCGAGGGATGATCAATAGATTATCCTTGCCTCGTTATGTACACGAGAGACCCACGTGGATTCGACTAGACGACTTGACCAGGGATGATCAAAGATCAACCTTGCCTACGTTCAAGCTCAGAGATAACGTAGTTCAACAAGACGAATCTGTTTTTGAATTTTTGACCTATTTTTTGACTTGTTTTGGGATTTTGATATGTTTTGATGTTTTTGGATTTTTGATTTTCTGATATTCTGATGTTTTTGGATTTTCTGATTTGAGGATTTTAAGATCATACACGAATCCGGTCTGATAAGAACATGCCCCCAGCGTGATGCAATAGACTACTCCGATAAAGGCAGGACAAACTGGCCTTGATGATGGGCTGAGTAGTACTAGGAGGGATCATGATACGAAAACAAGACCAAACTATGGTGTGGATATGAGTGGATGAGTGATGGATGGAGACCTGAATGTGATGGATGATGGAAGCATGATGGATGGATGATGCAGAACAAGTCGTAAAGATCCTGGTGGATGGAAAGTGTTTATTTATGCAAGGTGCCTATTTGCCAGGTTTTCACCAAGGTACTTGCCCAAAGTGCCACCGAAGTGGTTTTCACTAGAGGATGATTTTTTTGATCCTTTTTCTGATTTTTTTGGATTTTTTGATTTTTTGATTTTTTTTGTTGTCACTAAGACGCCTGTTTTCCAGGTTTTCGCCGAAGTGACCATTTTTTCAGGACATTTTCTGATTTTTTGGATTTTTGGTTCTATACCTTGAAAGATTTAGGCATAATTTTTTTTGAGATGGGAGCTATTCATGGGCTCTTGCAGAGGTTCCCCTTTGGGTGTTGATAGCTGATATGCCCTTGATTTGTAACTTGATGTGATGACGAATGGTCCTAACCAATTAGGTTCGAACTTGCCTTTGCTGCTTGGGTTTGGGACATTCTTCTAATTCTCTTTTAAGACTAGTTCTCCGACTTGGAATTTCCTACTTCTGATTTTCTTATTGTAGCTCCTTTTGAGTCTATTATGATAGACTTGCAAGTGATTTAAAGTATCTATCTGTCTCTCATCCAGTAGCTCTAGCTAATTTAGTCTTGATACTCTCTATTCTTCATCCGTGATGAGTTTTTGCAGTGATATCCTCAGGGATGGGAGCTCGATCTTAATGGGGAGTACGACCTCTGATCCATAGACCAAGGAGAAGGGAGTGGCGCTGGTGGGTGTGCGGATGCTGGTTCGATAGGCCTAGAGGGTGGGATTAAGCTGCAGATGCCAGTCACGATTTGTGTCATTGACTGTTTTCTTGAGGATTTTGAGGATGTTTTTGTTTGTAGCTTCTACTTGGCCATTGCCTTGGGGATAGTACGGGGTGGAGAAGCGATGTTGGATTTTGAATTTCTTGCACAAGTCATGAACCTCCTTATTCTTGAATGGTGTCCCATTATATGAGATAATGTCCTATGGAACACCATAGCGGCAGATGAGATAGTTCATGATGAATTTTGAGATCTACTTCCTAGTTATATACGTCATGGATATGGCCTCCACCCACTTTGTGAAGTACTCAGTTGCAGTTATGATGAATTTGTGGCCATTGGATGAGGTGGGTGTGATTTTCCCAATGAGATCGAGTCCCCACTGCGAGAAGGGCCATGGTGTCACAATAGGATGAAGCTCTTGAGCTGGAGCATGGATGAGGTCCCCATGCTGCTGACATTGTAGACACCTTTTAGCATGATCATGTGCTTCTCTTTCCATTGTGGGCTAATAATACCCCATCCTCAGTAGTTTCTTGGCTATGGTCATTCCACTTGAGTGTGAACCATAGATACCATTGTGTACCTCAGTTAGAGCGGTTAATGCCTCCTCAGTGTTTAAGCAGCGTAGTAAGGTACCTTCTATGCTTCTATGGTATAGGGTATCACCTAGGATGACAAATCTGGATGCCTTTTTAACAAAGGTTCATTTTAGGTTTGCTGGTAGGTCAGCGGGTATGACTCCTATTCATAGGTATGTGTAGATGTCATGATACCAAGGATTACCTGGACCAATGATTTCTCACATGAATTCTGATTCTGGTACCTCGAATGCGGGAACGAGAAGTTGCTCAATCAAGAATTCATATTTTGGAACCTTGTGAGGGATGTTTAATAGGGATCCAACTATTGCCATGGCATCTACTGCTCTGTTGTTGGTTCTAGGAATCTGCTCAAATGTTATTTCTATAAATGATTCCTTGAGAGTCTCCATTAATTTCTTGTATGGAGTGAGCATGTCATCCTTGGTTTGATATTCATTATTGACTTGATTTATGATCAACTGAGAGTCTCCATACACTTTGAGAGCCATGATGTTCCATTGCACTACTATCCTGAGACCTATAGTCAAAGCCTCATATTCTGCGATGTTGTTGGTGCAAGGAAATGCCAGTTTGTATGACCTTGGTATGCAATTGCCTTGTGGGGTAGTGAAGAAGACACCAGCCCCTAATCCATGTTGTGTGTATGAGCCATCGAAGTATTGTTTCTAGTGGTCACCTACATTGAGGTTAAAAATGGATTCATCTGGAAACTCTGAGACAAGAGGATTCTCAGAATAAATGGGTGCCTCTGCCAGTTGATCCACAATAACTTGGCCCTTAATGGATTTCCGCTCTACATACTCGATGTCATACTCTGATAGTATCATTACCCATTTTTCCATTCTTCCTGTGAGGATTGCCTTTGATAGTAGATACTTGAGGGGGTCAATTTTGGCGATGAGCTTTATCTTGTGTGCCAACATGTAGTGTCTGAATTTTTGTGATGCAAACACTATTGTGAGGCATGCTTTTTCGATGAATGAGTAGTTTAGCTCATGACCGACCATTGTTCTACTAATGTAGTAGATTGCCCTCTCTGTTCCATTTTCATCATGCTGAGCTAGGAGAGCTCCAAGGGCTATTGCTGTTGCTAATACATATAAGATCAATGGCTTTCTTGGGATGGGTGGCATTAAGATTGGTGGTGTCAGTAGATATTCCTTGATTTTGTTGATTGCTTCTTCGCATTTTGTATCCCATTTGTACGCTACCCCCTTGTGGAGTAGGTGAGAATATGGGTTATGCTTGTCTGCCAGTTGTGCTATGAATCGTCGGATGGATTGAAGTCTGCCTTGGAGACCTCTTAGTTGCTTTAATGTCTTTGGTGCTTCCATTTCAAGGATTGCTTTCACCTTTGCTGGATCCACCTCGATACCCCTCATGGACACTATGTATCCTAGCAATTTACCTAATTGTACGCCGAAGACGCACTTCTTGGGATTTAGTCTAACTTTGTATTCCTCCAGTCTGTCAAAGATAGCACTTAGGGTTGCTATATGATCTTGTCTTTTTCTTGACTTAGCTAGAATGTCGTCGACATAGTCTTCGACTGTTTTATGAATCATGTCATGGAATATCAATGTCATGGCCCTTTGATAGGTTGCTCCTACATTCTTTAGGCCGAATGGCATCATGTTCCAGCAGTACGTCCCCCATGGACAAGTGAAAGCCGTCTTATGTTGATCCTCTTTTGCTATCATGATTTGGTTGTATCCTGAAAACCAATCCATTAGTGATAGCATCTCATGTCCTACTGTCATGTCTACTATCATGTCGATGTTGGGAAGCGGAAATCATCCTTTGGACATGCTTTGTTCAAATCTTTGAAGTCTGTACAGATTCTGATGGCTCCGTCAGGTTTTGAAATAGGTACCAAATTTGACACCCATTCTGGATAATTGATTGGTTGGATGAATCCTGCATCTAACAACTTTTTGAGCTCCATTTTGACCAATAAGGCGATTTGAGGATGCATTTTTCAAAGCTTTTGTTTGACTGGTTTTGCTTCTGGATACACTGCTAAATGATGAACTACAATCTCTGGATCAAGCCCTGGCATGTCAGCATAACTCCATGCGAAGTTTATTTTCCTTTCCCTTAGGAATGCTGCTAGGAGTTCTTACTCTTCTGATAATAGTGATTCCGCATAAAATGTGATATGCGGGGTCTCTTCTATTCCTAGGTTGATAGGATTGCATTTTTCGGCCAAGACTGCTGACTTTTCCTAATGAATAGCTCTTAGAGGAAGATTGAATCCTTCATCCTCGGGTGCCTCAAAGAGGTTTTCACCGTTGGATACGTCCTTTCTTTTTACTTTTTTCTTGTTAGAGAGTGCCACAGTGTGGTTTTCACTCAACGACTTGGATATGATTCTTAGTTTCTCACTTTTGCGACTGAAGGATTCAATCGTTTCCCCATAATAGGAATGTGTGTCCAACTCCATTATAAACCTTGCTTTGTGATCCCCATTTGGAATATTTTCCCACAATCCCATGAATTCTGAGAGCGCCTCATCGTTTTCAAATGTATCAAGAACTGGTAGTCCTCATTGGTCATAGTCGATGAGTTGGGGATATATTAAGTGGATCTCATGATTTTGATGGTTTGGTTCAAAGGATAGGGTACTAATCATGCACAGGGTGGTATCCTCAAATAACCTAGGTAGATTGGTCATGGTATCCTCGTCATCGCTACTAATATAGGCCTCAGTTATAAAGTTATGTACATCTCTACCTATGGATATTGGTGAGCGTACTTATGCTAGTATTGGCTGAGGAGAAATATTAACCATTCTAATCGGAGGACTTCGGCCACGTATGGTTATACTCGGAGGGGTACATCCAAGGCCAAGATTTGTTATGGGTTGCGTCTCTAGCATGATAGGTATTATGATCCCATTGTCATTTTGTCCCAGTCTTTGATTTATGTCGTAGCCCATTGCAAGCATCATTTGTAGGCCCTTGCTTGTCTCATCCATTGGCAATTCAGGTGTCGGTCTTTCATCTTGATATAACATGTGAGATGGATCTGCTTCAATAACCTCCTAGCCAAGGTCTCCCCATCTTGTGAATTCGGGATAGTCATCAGGAAACGTTTGTGATGTGGAAGCTTGGTTTTCTTGCGAACATCCCCTGAACCTAGGAGATTGCGGTAACTCTCCTATCACAAAAGCATTGTTAGGGAGCTTGTAGCTTCCACAATTGTCCTCCTGGATGATGAGCTTAATGTCGGAGATGGTGGGAATGGTGGGAGTGGCGGGTGTCTCTGTCGCAGAAGTGGACGCAAGAGTGGCGGGGTCGATGTATGGTGTGGATGGGCTCTCATCATTTTTTGGCACTTGGGGGATTTTGTAATACTTTGCTTCAAGATTTTTTCCATATGAGAAAGGTTTGGGATCTCCATGGACAGTAACCTCTTGTCCATTATGTGTAAATTTCACACATTGGTGGAAGGTTGATGCTAAGGCTTTCATCGCATGGATCCATGGGTGTCCGAGGAGGATATTATACGGCAAGTCAAGGTCCAAGACCTGACAAGTGGTTTCCATAAGAGTTGGCCCTACTTGAATAGGGAGTTTGATTGTGCCCTGAGACACTCTTTCTTGGTCATCATATGCTCTTATCATGACGCCCTTTCCTATTTCGATGGAATCTTCTGATATTTTCAACTGCTTGATGAGGCTTAGGGAACATATGTTCAAGCCCGCACCTCCATCCACCAAGACCCTTTTGATTTTTCTCTTATGTACAATGGCTTCCAAGTGAAGTGCACAGTTGTGAGATGGTTGGGCGGGGAAATCTTGGTCAAAAAATGTAAGGAGATTAGGCGTTATGATATTTCCGACCATAGCTTGGAATTGCTCCGCATCGAGATCTGCGGGGACAGTGGATGAGGCTAATGCTTCCTCAAGGATCTTTTTATGAGTTGATGATATTTTTAACAACTCCATGATGGAGATGTGTGTTGGCATTCTCTTAAGTTGATCTAGGACATTGTAGCCATGCGGAACAGATCTAGATGAAGGGACTCTATTTGGTTGGGATGATCCTGTGATGGTTACTTTTCCGCCTATTGTGGTGACTCCACAATCTTCGGCATGGGAGCCTTTGATGGTAATGACCATGCAGTCTTCATTTAGGGAGGCCACGACTATTTCATACACATGATTTACATTGCCCTTCCCTCTATTGCCATGATTCGACATTGGATTCGTATATATCTTAAGATCCTGATTTGCCATAGGTTGTTCCACGTTTATGATTTTCTTATCGATGAGATCTTGGATGATGTTTTTGAGTCTCATGCAACTGTTTGTGGTGTGACCTTTGATTTTATGAAATTCGTAGAGTTGATTCTCATTATACCAAGGAGGTTTTACATCGGGTTCTTGGTAATTCTCGAATGTAGGAGGCTTGATGAGTTTTTTGTCGATCAACTTTTTCATTATGTCCTCAAGTGGTTCCCCCAAAATGGTGTATTTTCGTTTGGGATAAATTTTGCTTTGGGGTGGTCCTCTTTGGTCATTGAGATTATTGATGGTTGGATTATTGTTGGGTTGGTGTGTTGTGTGATGGTGGTTTTGGTGTTGAATTTGGATTTGTGGTGCGGGTGTATGTTGGCGTGGGGCACTAATGACCACCTTGGCATCAACGAAACCATCATTAGTAATGTTTTTGTTACTTTCCCATGTACGAGGTTTATCGTTGTAATTGGATGGTGGGCGGTTGTTTTGTTGTTCGTGGTATGATGTTGATTCCGTGAGTTGAGTCATAAGGGCTCTTTCGATACTAAGCACTTTGGAGATCAATTGATCATATGTGGTGATGCCCTGAACCTTGAGATGAAATGCCAAGCAGACTTCAAGGTTGGCTATGATGGTGCAAACTTGTTGTTCTTCCAGCATGGTCCACTTGCTCCGATTGGCCTTGGATCACCATCGTTGTAGGAATGAGGCGATTGATTCACCCTTTCCTTGTTTTAGAGCTGAGAGTTCTTCAAGACTAACATCCATTGCAATGTTGCATGCATAATTTTTAATGAATGCATCCCTAATTTATTGGAATGTTCTAATGCCTGAAGGTAAGTGAGAGAACCATTCTATAGTGTGGCCTGCCAAGCTCCTAGGAAATAGCTGCATCAGATAAGTATCATCATATGCGACCTCCATGCAATGAACCTAGAATTCCCTAATGTGATCTTTAGGGTTTCCCATCCCTCGATATTTGTCAAATTTGGGGATTTCAAATCCCTTGGGGAATGGTTTCATTATTAAGTTCCTATCAAATGGATAGGGACACAAGTTTCTTGGTGTTTTGGTTGTTCGCCCTAATTGAAGGTCGAGCACTTGTTGCGAGAGCAACCTGAGTTGTGTTGTCACATCATTTTGGGGATCAGTGGGTGGGATGAATGTGTTTTGGGGTGTTTCAATCGTGGGTTGGATGGGTGGGTTGGTCGATGCATTGTTCGATGGTATCTGTATATTTTTCCGAGCGAGGTAGGCTTCTACCTGATTTTGTATGAACAATGCTTGTTGTTGATCTTGTTGCTGCTGCGCTAAGATTTGTGCTTGTTGTTGCGCTTGTTGTTGTTCCAACAATGCTTGTTGTTGTGCTTGCTATTGTTCCAACAATGCTTGTTGTTCGGCTGCCAATTTTGTTGCTTCTTGCTTCTCTTGGTATTGCTTTAATGCTTGTTGATATGCTTGTAATTGCGCTGCTTGTCTTTGTGCAAGAAGTTGTGCTTGATATTGAGCTTGTTGTGCCTAATATTGAGCTTGTGCTTGTGTGGCTCGTGCTTGTGCTGCTTGTTGCTGCAATAGGAGTTGTGCTTGAGCGGCCCTTTGTGCTTGTAATGCTTGTGCGACTTGTGCAGCTTGGGCGGCTTGTTGTTGTTGTTGCAATAATGCTTGGGCTTGTTGTGCTTGTGAGGTAGCTTGGGCTACTTGGGAAACTTGCTGAGCAGCTAGTTGTTCGGCTTTTTGTTTCTAAACTTGTTGGTATCCTCTTTGGAAAGTAGCTTGCAATGCTGCATCGTATTGGCTTGATGTGGTGGAAGTTGGAGGTGGTGGAGGTGGTGGTGGATTTGGAATGGTGTTTGTGAAGGTGGTGTTGGTGTTTTGTGTGATGGATGGTGTTGTTGATATGGTTGGTCCTTGAGAGACCATGCTTTGTGATGTTAAGGGGGTGTTTGATGGTGTTGCAATTGCTTGTGCATTTTCTGTCTATTGTTATGATATCAACGACAAATTTTGAGTGTTCAGAATAATGCTTTGATTGATATTTGGGATAGAGATTTGATTGATATTTGGTAGAGGGGGAAGCCCTAAACCAAGGAGTGATGTGGATGATAATGGAAATGGTGGGAGAGGTGGAAATATAAGGGGTGTGAGTTGTTTTGAGAATGTTGTGGTGTCAAATATGCCCCCTGGTCCGAACATATCTCCCTCTTCTTGTGAATTTGTGAGAAGAGGTGTTTGAGGTGTTGCGTGAAAAAATGATGATGATGGATTGTGATGGAATGTGAGAGGAAAATTTTTGTGTAATGGGTTTTCGGGTATGCTTTGTTCCAAGGTGGTGTTTGCATCCAAATTTTGATTATTAACAAGGGGGTGTGTTTGAATTGCATTGAGAAATGCACTTCCCTTATTAACATTGGGTTGGGTTGGAGCAAACGATGTTGTGATTTGCGGAATGTTTTGCGTGATGTTTTGAGATGGGGGTGTAGATGAAATGGGAATGGTGGATGAGATTGGAGGAAAAAATGTCTCCACTATAGTACTCACATCAAAATCTGAAGGTAACTTGGCCCCTTGTTTTGCTAGCTCAAGCATGTATAACGAAGGGTTAAGTCTCATCATGATGTTGATGATTCTATGGTTTTCTGGATTTTGGAGCATTTCAGTCATTTCCTCATGAGACATTCCAAAGGTAAGGTCCTCTCCTTGGTTTTCTTCTTGCGGGTTTTGTGATGATGAGAGGGTCAACAGATTACTTGATTCGGCAGGATTCATTTCTGCATTTGTTTGGCTAAGATTGCTTGAAGCGGGTGTTTCTTTGTTGGCTTCCATACTCTTCTTGTATTGAGATCTAGTTAGAACCATAAAACAAGGATCAATCTTCAAAACTATGGGAGATGAATCTCTTGATTCTTTGGATCGATCGTTATTTTATGCCCCAAAGTAGAAAGTTTTAGGATGTCTTGAGGATCAAAGGTGATAATATGATGATGATGTTAGGGATGGATGATACGGATTTTTTTGGCTTTTGATAAATCTTGAATGAGATACTAGGCTTTTAGGACTTGCAGATTTTGATTTTGATTTGTTTTTGGACTTTGTATTTTGTCCTTGATTTTGATTTTGATTTTGATTTTGAACAAAAAGACCCTAAGATGTTGGATGATGATCTAAGGGATAGCTTTGTTCCATGGATGATGATTTGAATATGTGTGAGGAGAAGGATGCATCTACCCACACCTATTCAAACAAGATGATCGTTTCACTAAGTATATGAAGAAGGATTCATCCACATATACTAAGCTAGACAAGATGATTTTGATAAATTTGACTAAGCATATGCAAAAGGATGCATCTACACATACCTAGCCAAAGGTGATTTTGATAATATTTTCAAGGATTTAGTCTCAATGATTTTGATGATTTTGATTTTTCCAAAAATCCTAGTATTAAGGATGATTTCAAGGTTTTCCAAAAGGTGATGATGAGATGGTGTTTGTTTTGATGTTTTGGAGGATGGATGAAAAATATTTTGATTATTTTTTATCCTAAGATGAACCTAAAAGGTACACTTTTTTTGCCTAGACCTAGGTATTGAAGAGCATGCAAATGCTTCCTAAAGACCTTTGTAACCAAGAAATGATTTCATTTCAACATTCATTTTTGGATTTCCAACCAATGATTTTTTCTTTGGGATTGTGAGTCTTCAACACGTATGAAAGTTCATTTTGCTTAGCTTTTCTTAATGTCTTTATTTTACCAAAAACACTTTCTTCAATTAGGTTTTCAAACTAAGATTTCCAATGTCTTAATTTCTTCAAACCCCACAAGATATGTTATGTGGAGATTTAATGAACTTAAGGCAAGGGTTTTCCTATAGTTTACTTAAGGAGACAAATTGAGATATAATC
>VDFB02281070.1:0-32267 GCA_007258455.2 Sequoia sempervirens | reverse complement strand
GTTAGAAAACATGTTGATCTAAGGATTGGAATGATTGCACGTGATAAGGTCACATTTGGATTTGTGAAAGCTCATGTTTGTGAAAGGAGGTTGTGTGTGAAACTGGAACATGTATGCCAAAGGCTAGTGTGTATGCATCATCACGGTTGCAAAAGATGACTGCGCTTGATTTTTCTCAATAACAATTAGGGATTCGATACGTTTACACAAAATCACATGTTTGATTATTTATATAGCGACACATTTGCAAGAAAGCTCGTGTTTGATCTTTAACTAGCAGACTTAGGATTTTTTTCTTCTGATTTTTGCAATTTTGACATCTTTGATGCTTTTCTTGCAGCCATGCTTCATCCTCTCTATGTGAGAGAATAGAGACCTAGGATATTGGACATATTAGTTCACATTGGTGAATTTGAGATTCAATTCCTTGGTGTTGTTGTTTTATTCGATCTTGCTCATATGCCTAAGATCATAGCACATCAGGTTATGATGACTTCACTTGTGGAGCAGTGGAGGTCAGATATAACTACCTTCCATCTACCTACAAGATAGTGCAAAGTGACCCTCAAGGATGTATGGAGCATCCTTAGGATTCCAATTCATGGTGAGTACAATGTGGATAGAGGAGTAACGGTGATGGCGAGACTACTAGGAGAGGATTTTCTAGTTTTTACCGATGGATAGATTGACTTACAACCTTATATTGGTGAGGTTCATGAGATTACCATTTTTCTTATTAGACTTATTATGGGGTCTTTGATTCCTGATAGGCGGTCTTTCCAGTTTCCTATTTGATGGGGGATGGTTATTGAGGGGATGATGCTAGAGGGTACTAAATATGCATGGGGACCCTATGTTTTGGCACACTTATATTATGATATGCATCAGGTCTGCTATAGAGGAGCTACTAGCATCTCAATAGGAATGATATTGTTACACATATGGGTGTGGGAGAGGATAGCAACCACTTGTCCATAGGGAATTGGAGAGAGGGATGATGGAGATCCCTAACTATATAGATATTTTTATTTTCTCACATATAGGCAGCCAAGACGACTACACTACTGGCAGGGGTTTTTTGATGACATGACTCGATTTATATGGCACCCATGGATCAAGTGTAAGGTATGGATAGATGATTATCTACATGTGACATACTATAGACAGAACCAATGGTTGATTGGGAGGAAATAAAGCATAGTAGAGAGGTATTTGTCAGATAGGGTGCAACATTAGTTCAGAGAGAGATAGATTATATTCGATGTTGATTATCATGCTCTTTATTCCCACACTACTAGGGAGGTTCCTATCTAGGGTCCTAAAACATCTTCATAGATAGCCTTGGCAGAGCTTGTGCAGATGGATCCCCTAGCATGGGGATGGGAAGTTGGTCTAGATGATCTTGACACTACATAGGAGTATGATGCATGGTAGGCACCACATTGCCCATTGAGATTCACATTAGCTACAAGGATTGGAGCACTAGAGGTCATTGGGGTTAAAATTAGGAGGATTGTAGTAGGGGCTAGCCAATAGGTCAGACAGAGATAGAGGGTTGAGGTTGAGCACCATCAGGTAGTTCAAGTTGATCAACATCAGGATCAACATAGATAGGATGATTAGGAGAGTCAAGATCAACATGATGGATAAGATGATTAGGCACCTCCTTGACAAGATGTTCAGGTTCTTGCACATCCAAATCAAGATGATAGGGATGCTCGAATAGCTGAAATATCTGTAGAGAGAGACCAGACATGTGTAGAGTGTGATACATGTGCAAAAGAGAGAGAGATAAGACTCTCATTAATAGAGATGCATGGTCCAAGCAAAGGGACACAAAGATAGGTTGATGAAAGGCTATAGAGGTTTAGGTTGCTACCCTTATGACCAAGAGAGATCAGACCCAAAGCGAGAGGGATGTTGCTATTACTGAGAGAGAGATACAAAGCGCATGCAACTTGAGATAGCACAAGACTCTACTATTAGCATGGACTGGTACATGTGGTAGTGCAAGTTCTTGATAGAGGAGATGACATATTACCACACCTTATATGAGGCAACTATTCCATGAGTGTAGAGATGACCAAGATTTGGGTCCAAGAGTGGTACTACAAGAGGAGAGGCTAGAAGGTCAGGGGGTGCCTCAATTAGTTGGCCATCATAGTAGCCATCAAGACCTTTTCTACAACCACAAAAATATTTGGCACATAGTGAGCATACATAAAGATATCTCATGCATGATGTGAAACCTCCTCTTGATAGAGAGGAGCATAGGGAGTGATAGACATTTGGTGTACATTGATCTTTTGATTATTGATGTAGAGAATTATTTATATGATGTAGACATGACTCCATATGATCTATATTTATCAACCTTTTGAGCCTCATATATATGCATTTAGGATGTATCACACATGTGACCATTTATGATGTACCATGACATTTTCATATTTTGATGATATATGAGATGAGATGATTTTCAATGCAGCTACTGATGTGCATGATGTTGATTTATGTAATGCATGATGTTTATGATTCTATTATTATGATGTGGATGTGTTGATGATTATGAGATGCAGGATGTGATGCTTTATGATGTAGGATGTGATGTTATAATATTGATGATATGCAGATATGATTATTTTTATATTTTTTGATATTTGATATGCATGATGTATGGATGCACAACTAATGAGTTTGTGGCTTCATGATGCATGTGATACTAATGATTTTATGATGCAGGATTCAAATGTTAGTTAGAAGAATAGATAGAGATATCAGAGGATAGAAGAATAGAATGATGTTGATCAGATTTGTTGAAAATCCATTGATTATGAATGTGGATGAATGATAGTGATTTGATATTTGATAGTGTATGAGAAAAATGTGATGAGCATGCTTTTTATTTTTCGATAGAAACTAATGATTAACAATTCTTATTAATGTAGCAAATAGACACAATGCACAAAGGTATGAAGAACCAAGGTAGCTTTGTATCTATTGCATGGATTTTGACTCTACAAACAAGAGGAGTATTCATGTTCATACCAGACATACGAAAACCTTGTTAAATAATGTGAGAGAATAAAGCCATCGAAGTAAGGAGACTTATACACAAAAGTTATGAAAAACTAATATGCACCAGACAATGTTTTACTTGAGACTATCCCTACACACACAAGGCAAGTATTCACCATGGTTGCATTACAAGAATATCCAACAAAAACATCATATGAAATCAATAATCAAAATATAAATCAGAAAAAAAGATCAAAACGGATGAACAAAGATGCCATATCACTTGCCAAGGATATTTTTAGTTTAGGGATGTTCTCCCTTGATGATTCCCATCATAGGAACGATATATACATTAAGGCTCATGCTAGGATATTGATGTTGATAATGATTATATTGATAGATAAGGCAATTGATATTTAGGCGTTGTTTCAAATAGATATTGATCAATTTTTTATGATTTTTGAATGTTTTGGATTTCCATAGCTACTATGTATGGTTTTATTGCATTTTCAAAGGATGAGGATGATGATAAGTTTATTATGAATGGATTTTTTATTGTGGATAGGTGACGACAGAAATGGGAATTTTTGAGATTTTTGAATGTTTTTATTTGTTTACTTTTTGAGGTTATTTTGAGGCCATTTTTGGTGTTTTGAAGATATTTTGATTTTTTTGGTATTTTGAAGATATTTAAACCTAGTGAGGGGAACCTAAGGGGAAAAAATTAATGCCTTAGATGCTCATCAATGATTTCCTTTCTTATGTGACACACAAAGAGTCTACGCAGTTTGATTATTGGACTAGGATATCAACTCATACTTGGATGGCTAATGATGTTTTTGATGTATTTGACCTTTTTATGAATGTTTTTTAGATTTTTGAGGATGATTTGGATGTTTATGATTTTCAAGATTATCTAGATGTTTTGTTATTTTTCAAGATTATTTGAATTTTTATTTTTTTTCAGGATTTACACGATTTGAGATATGAACAAAGATCCAATCCATCTATAGGTTCAAGAGGATGCCCCCAGTTAGGTATAGGATTTCATTTGTTATCTATAAATGGAATGATGTGAATAGAGAATGGTGATAGTGCAACAAGGTTAGACACTTAACAAGTGATCAAGCCATGGTTAGACACATGTTTATTATGGATGAAATGGATGAAAGCATGATTATGGTAATGAATGGATGGGATGGATGTGATCTTTGATAGATGATAAGGTAGATCATAATAAAATGTGGCACCTTTTTACAATTTTTTCACCACAGTACCTATCCTAGAAGTGCCATAAAAATGGTTTTCACTTAAAGGATGATTTTTTTCTCTTTACTATTTATGATATTATTCTCTTTTTTTATTTTTTTATTTTTTTTGCTAGGATATTCTGATGGGCTAGGTGTAGAACTTTTTTAGATGACTATTGTTGAGAGGTTCCACCAAAGGTTCTCCTTCAAGGGTTGTTGATTGATATGTGCCATAGCCATAATTTGTAGTGATCACAAAGGGTCCCAACCAATTCAATTAAAATTTTCATTTTCCTTCTTGATTAAGCTAAAAAAATTTATTTTCTTTTAGGACTAAGTTGCCCACCTAGAAGCTTCTTTTATTGATTATCTTATTGTAACTATGCCTACGAAAGTTTTGATGTGCTTGGAGATGGTTTAGAGTGCTCAAATACATTTTGTCTAACAACTCAAGCTCTTCGATTCTAGATCTTTGATACTCTTCATTGTCAATTAGGTTTTGCAAGGATACCCTTAAGGAAGGGATCTTGACCTATTCAGGAAAAATAGATTATGTTTCGTATACAAGGGAGAAAGGGGTAACACCATTGGGGTGTATGGATGCTCATTCGGTAGGCCCACAAGGTAGGATTTAAGTTGTAGGTACTAGTAGTGACCAACATCATCAATAGACTTCTTAAGGAATTTAAGGATAGTTGTGTTCAATGCTTGCACCTGGCCATTTCCCTGGGGGTAATACAAGGTAGAAAAGTGGTGTTGGATATGGAATCTACAACAAAGGTCATAGAAATATTGATTTTTAAATGGAGTCCCCTTATCAGTGATAATGGTCTAGGGTATGTCGTAACGATAAACTAAATAGTTCAAAATAAATTTGGTTATTTGTTTACTCGTGATGTAGGTTAGAGATACGACTTCTATCAACTTTGTAAAATACTTTGTGGCAGTTATGATAAACTTATGTCCATTGGATGAAGTAGGGGATATATTTCATATAAGGTCGATTCCCCATTGTGAGGACCATGGTGTAGTAACCAGGTGTAATTCTTTTGTTGGGGCATGAATAAGATCATCGTGTTGTTCGTATTGAAGACACGTCTTTGCAAACTGATTACCTTCTTGTTCCATCAAGGGCCAGTAGTATCATGTTCTCAATAGATTCTTAACTAGACTAGATCCGCTAGAATCCAACCCACAAACACCTTCATGTACCTCTTATAAGGCGATCAATGCCTCTTCTAGGTTAAGACATTGAAGCAATGTTCCATTGAGACGACATCGATATAATGTATCACCAAGTATGGTGAAGCATGAGGTTCAAAAAATGAAGTTTTTATTTTGAGTGATATTAAGGTTAAGGGGTATGACTCCATGTTGAAGATAGGAATTAATTTCTTGATACCAAGGTGAGTCGAGACCAACAACGTCGCACATGATTTTGGACTTTGGGACATCGAATGTGGGTATAAGTAGTTTCTCCACAAGAAACTCATATTTAGCACTATTCTTTGACATATCAAGAAGAGAACCAATGGTAGATATAGCATCGACAACTCTATTGTTTATCCTCTGGATTTTCTCAAAGAGAATGACTAAGAAGTTTGCTTGAAAATTTCTGCCATCCTCTTCTAAGGAAGCAATTTATTATCCTTAGTTTTATATTCATCATTCACTTGTCTAATCACCAATTGTGAGTCTCCATAGACTTGTAGTTCTTTGATCTGTCATTCAACTATCATTCTTAACCAGTTATCAATGCTTCATAATCTGTTGTGTTATTGGTACAGGGAAAAGCGATCCTATATGCTTTAGGTATATTATCTCCTTATGGTGTAACAAAGATAATTCCAGTTCCTAATCAAAGTTGGGTGTGGGATCTATCATTTAATATAGTTCCCATTAGCTTACTTGATTGTCACAAGGATTCCTTCATCAGGGAATTCTGATATCAACGGTCAGTGATCATCAAGAGGTGATTCAACCAATTGATTTGCTATCACTTGTCCCTTAATTACTTTTTTGTCAACATATTCTATGTCAAATTTAGTAAGGATCATAACCCAATTTTCCATTCGACCAGTTAAGGGTGCCTTATCCAAAAGATATTTCAACGGTTCTACCTTAGAGATGAGTTTGATTTGTTGATTAAGCATTTAATTCCTAAGTTGAACTATGATGCAAAGACAATAGCTAAACAAGATCATTCTATAGATGTGTAGTTTAGTTCATATCCCACCAATGTACGACTGATATAGTACATTTCTATTTCCCTACCGTTCTCATCATGTTGTGTCAATAAGGCACCTAGGGCTACTGATGTTGTTGATATATAGAGGATCATTGGTTTTTCTAGTAGAGGATGCATCAACATAGGAGGTGATTGCAAATACTCTTTGATTTGTTGAAACACTTATTGGTACTTCTCTTCCCATTTAAAGGAAACATCCTTATAGATTAGATGTGTGAAGGGATGACATTTATTAGCTAACTAAGCTATGAATCTTCAAATGGATTGCAATTTACCTTGAAGGCTCTGCAACTGTTTCAAAGTATTTGGTGGAGGCATTTCCATAATGGCCTTAACCTTCTCTAGATCCACTTCTATACCTCTGTGAGATAAAATATATCCTAGGAGCTTTCTTGATGTGATACTAAAAAACACACTTCTTTAGATTGAGGCATAGGCTATACTTTTCTAACCTGTCAAATATACATGCTAGGTTATCCAAGTGACCTTGTCTTGTTAGGGATTTTGCTACAATATCATCTACATAATCCTCCATGGTGATGTGAAACATATCATGAAAGATAGAGGTCATTTCCCTTTGATAGGTAGCTCACTCATTCTTAAGCCCAAATGACATGAGATTCCAACAATAAGTTCCCTAGGGACAAGTGAATGTTGTCTTATGTTGGTCTTCAGGTGCTATTTTTATTTGATTATATCCAAAAAACTATCCATGAGGGAAATAATTTCATGACCTACTGTCAAGTCCACTATCATGTCAATATTCGACAAAGGAAATTCATCCTTCAGACAAGCTTTGTTGATATCTCTAAATTCAATACAAATCTTTATGCCCTCAATGGGATTAGAAATAGATACAAGATTGGACACCCACTCAGTATAATCAATTGATTTGATGAAATTGTCATCCAAGAGTTTCTATAGCTCGACTTTAACCAAAAGTGTTATCTACAGATGCATCTTGTGAAGCTTCTATTTTATCGATTTTGCTCCAAGAAAGACTGTCAAGTGATGGACCACCAAGGTTGGGTCTAATTCAAGAATGTTAGTGTAGGACCAAGAAAAATTGATCGTACAGTTGCCTAAGAAAGCTATGAAATTCTTCTTATCTTCAAGGTCCAAAGAAGCTGCATAGAAGGTGATTCTAGGGATATTTGATGTTCCCGTGTTTATTTACTCAGTGTCTTCTACAAGTACTATTGATATCTCTTGGTTTTGAACAATGTTGGGGGGATTAAATCCTCCATCTTTGGGTGCCTCAAAGAGCTTTTCACCCTTAGATACATCCTTGATTTTTGCTTTTCCTTGATTTGATAGTGTCATATTACAATTTTCACTAAAGGATCTCTTTTTGATTTTTAACTTTTCACTTTTGTGACTGAAGGACCCAATCTCTCCTCCAAAGTATGCATCTTCACCAAGTTATATGTCAAATCCTACCTTATGATCTCTGGGTGGTATACTATCTCTTAGTCCCATAAACTCAGTGATAGCTTCCTTGTTTTGGAATATGTCTAGAACCAACACTCGTTGTTGGTCCCAGTCAATTAGTTGAGGATAAATGAGTTGAAGTTCATGTTTCTTAGATGGTTGGTCAAAGGATATGGTAGTGATGGTATTGATAAATGAATTATCAAATAGGTCTATGATATACATGGATATTTCTTTGATGGAATCATCATCATCAAATGTCTTAACCACAAGAGAGGAATAAACTTCCTCACAAATGGTACTTTTAGTGTTAGGAGTTACAATGTCCAACAAACCATATCCTAGTCCTTGATTATTCTTACATTTCTCTAGGCTAATGGGTTCTCTCATGCCTTGCTCATGTATGCCAAGGCCACCTTTTCCTATGAATCCCATGCTTTTAACAAGCTAAAAACCTTTATTATTGTGATCAAAGGGGATAGGTTCTAGCTCTTGATCTTCTTCTTCCTTGTATAACTAGGTAGAAACATCTTCTTCTATGACTTCCTTGCTCAAATCTACCCACTTAGAGAAGATCATGGGTTTGAATTCAATAGTAGTATGTTCTATGATTTCATGTGGCTTTCCATAAGATCATGGTGATAGAAGAAGTTTCCCATGCAAAGGGATTGTTTCATGTGATAATCCCTACAACCATTATCTAGTACTTGGATCTTGAGATCAAATTTAGGTGGGTTTGTTGAGGATGATGAGGCTAGAGATATAGGGTCAACATAGTCAAATGAGTGAAAAGAGATATCATTATCAGGCACTTGGAAGATATCTATGTATTTATCTTCTAAGTTCTTACAATAATGGAAGGGTTTTGGATCAACATAAATGGTGACCTCTTTGTCATGGTAGGGGAACTTCAAGAATTAGTGGTAGGTTGAAGGGATAGCTTGCATTGTAGGAATCTAGGGGTGTCCCCAAATAAGGTTATATGGTAGCTCAAGATCCAATACCTGGCAGGTCATTTTTGCTATTGTTGGTCCCACTTGAATGAGGAGTCTGATGGTACCTTTAAAATCTCTCCCATTATCATCATAGGCTATGGTTGTAATGTTCCTTTATTTTTCAATAACCTCATCATAATATCCTATCTTTTTTACTAGTTTCAAGGTACACATGTTTAGGCCTGTGCCACCATCTATCAATACTCTCTTTATTTTGTGTTTATCGATGTAGACTTCACGTTATAAAGCTTGGTTATGAGGTGTGCAAGGTAACATCCCTTTTGGAAGATACTGTTGGGATATGAAGTCAATTATTTTTGATATTCTAGTAGTGATGGATAGTTGACATGGATGGTACACGCCTGGTGTGGCCAAAGGCCTACTATACAACTGAAGGTTGTAGTGACGGGGGTTCCTAGGGGGCTAATATAGCCCCCCTGATGCCAAAGGCATTTCTAGCAACACCAATTTTTTTTGGGACTTTCTATTTTTGGTAGTTTTTCTAAATGTTCAACATTTAGTTGTATGAGTCACACTTTCTATTTTTTATAAAGTTTTGTTCAAAAAGGACTCTTCAATTTAGATTGCTTATCCTCAGTTGAAGTCATGTTTTTTGTAATAGCTGAAGATTGTTGTATTGTGAATTTTTTCCTGATAAATAAAATATGAAAGATCTTTGCCCGTGGTTTTTCCTAGTATAATTTTACTAGGTTATTCATGTAAATTCTAAGTTTTTCTTGTGCTTATTGTTTTTTCTCTATTTTTTGCACTATAAATTTCTTACAAATATAAGGTGGTGAGTAGAAGCGATGTGCCCCACCATGGCTTGAAACTAATTAGTGTTGATATGATTAGGCACATATGAGTCTAGGAGGGCTTTATCCAAAACATCTTTATGAGCTAGGGATATCTTGAGAAGCTCAAGGATGGAAATATGTGTGGGAGTATTTTTTAAGATGATCAATAAGGTTTTACCCAGCTTGTGGAGGTTTAGGAAAAGATTTAGTTTGTGGTGTGGCTCCTTGGATTATAATCTTCCCTCGTCATGTAGTAACGTTACACTCAAGATTTTTACCAACTATAGTCACAACTGTGATATGGTGATTGGCTTCAAATGTAGTACCCACTACATTGTCATAGGAGTATGCGGCTTTATTATAATCCAATCCTTTTCCTTTTTCATTTTCTTTAGCATGGTCAGGGATTGGATCCTTGTAGATTCCCAAGTTGTTATTTTCGGACGTATTAGGAAAATATTCAATGTAAAACTCCCCCTTATCAATTAGATCTTGTATGAGGTTCTTTAGTTTCATGTAATTATTGGTTTTATGTCCTTTAGTCCTATGGAAATCATAATGGTCATTCTCATTGTACCAAGGAGGTTTGAATTGTAGTTCCTCATAGTTTCTTTGTTTTGGTAATTTTTAACATTTGATTGAAGCACTTTTCAAAAAATCACTTCAATAGGTTCTCCCAAAGGAGTGTATTTCTATCTTGTTTGATTGAAAGTACTATTATTAGGTATTGGTGGTCCTCTTGGAGGATTTTGATTTTGATTATTCGTTTGATCGCTTGGAGGATTATTTTTTTTGTTTCTTTGAACATTGTGTTGATGATTATTAGATGGAGGTTCTATGGTTTGTATGAATTTTGCATCCACTACTCCATCATTGGTAATGTTTTTGTTCTTTTCCCACAAGTGAGGTTTATCAGTTGAATTAGAAAGTTGATCTTTGTTGTTGTATAGCTTGATAAATCCTTTTGCAATAAGAGCCCTTTCAATGGTTATTCCTTTTTCAATTATTTCACAAAGGTCTCAGGACATAACAAGGTTAATTGGAAGCTTAAATCGGTGTTTAGATTTCCCATGAAGATTTCCACAAGTTTTTTTCAAAAACGAGCCATTTACACTTAATTTCTTTGTGTCGCCACCATTGCAAGAAAGAAGCAAAGGGATCTCCTTGGTTTTTTTTATTTTATACAAGTCAAGTATGGTGATATCTTGTTCGATTTTGTACATGAAGTGATTGATTAATTTTTCTGATAGTTCGTTGAATGTTTTAAGTCTAGGAGGTAAATGAGAAAACCATTCTATGGCTTGTCCACCAAGGCTCCTTGGAAATAGTCTCATCATGTAAGAGCCATTTTTAGAAACATCCATGCATTTTATAGAAAATTTGTATATATGTTCAATGGGATCTCCTCTTCCTTTGTACTTATCAAATTTGGAAATTTCAAAATTCTTAGGGAAGGGAATTGTTATCCAAATTCAACACACTTAATTTTATGGGAGAACCCCTACAAAATTATTTGTTCCATATCCCACATCCTCTAAGCACATAAAACAAGGAAAATTTCAGCTACCCTCATGCGTGTTCTAATCCCTCGAAAAGTCTTTTCGAGTAATCAAGCTTTTTGCTTTTTGAAAAATTACAAAAATCTAAATTTCAAGTGTTAGTCATTTTCTGCACATGTAATGTTGCTGAATTTTAGTGATATTACATGCTTTCATCGAATTGCATTTTGGAGTGCAGTCATGGAAAAATTTCTCACAAGTTCACACATATGACATTTATGAGGTTTTTAAGGCCAATTTAAATGTTGGTTTTAAATTTTTTTAATATTTTTTTTTTTATTTTACTTCAATTTTCTCAATCACCTGCACACCCACTTCTCTCTTTGGCTCCTATGACACATTTTTCTTTGGATTTTTTTGCAAATTTTTAAGCGGATTCACCATTATCAAGGGTTATAGGTATGATGGTCTTTCTTTTGTGTTTTCTATCATTTCTTTCTTATTTCTTTCCTTTATTTTAGTGTTGTTTAGGTTCCATGTTTATTTGGTCATCGTGGTTGTTCTCTTCTAGAAATGCATGTGTCTACATACATCTTTTCATGTTCAAGGTGCCAGTCTATCATTTTCTCCACTTTATCTCTTGTGTTTTCTTTTTTTACTTAGGGGTTGTTTCAGTCGACATCCTTAATCCCCTTCACATCACAACCCCCCACTATTAATTTTTTTTCAAGATTTATATCCACTCGATACGGTATCTTTTAAGGTGTACTATAGAGTTTATATCCTGTGTGACATCAAGATGAGTTGCATTACCCATCAAGTGTAGTTCAAGTTTTATTCCCTGATGAACACCATTACATCTAACTTCATGTGCTTGTAGGTAATTTTTCTACACCTACATGTTATCATTTACCCAGATATGGTTGGGTTTTAAATCCCAACCAACATAAGATCTACCAAACTTTTATTATGTATCTTAGGTTTTAAAACTCGAAATACATAATACCATACCTTTCCGCACTCACATTTAGTGAGAGGATTTTTCCCAATGCTACATCTCACTATGCACTTCCAAAAGTGCAAGTCAGAAAAAATTTCCTAACCTACATCATCCTTGCATCAAGAATTACCCCTATGTAGGGGTAGAGAATTTATCTCCCCTTGCACCTAAGTTACACTACCTCATGTAGGGGTGGAAAAATTCTCCACCCTTACATTCAAAATACAATACCCCATGCAGTGGCATAGAATTTCTCTGCCCTTGCATTCCAAGGTTCATTAACACATGTAGAGGCATGAACTTTTTCCACCATTGCACATAACATGGAAATTTATCTAACACTAGGAAAAATCTGAAATTTCTTTTGTAGCTTCACCATCAATGTTTGATCCTTCACCAAACAAGAGAAACATGAAGTATAAGTGCCAAGGGGTATTCCTAACAACCTTTGTGACTTCAAATATTGATGACATCAAGGACACAAAAATTGGTCATGTTGACATGTCCAATTTTATAGAAAGGGTGAATAAGAAGCTAGTTGATGAAGGCATGAGATGTATTGTTGAGAGAAATATCCATTTGGTGGCTACTTTCTCAGTGTCAACACATAATCTAGACTTTGTACTTGCACTAGTAGCCCATTTCCACAAGGAAACCAAAAGTTTCAGAGATGTAGATGGAAATGTGCTTATAAGATTGGATGAAGAGTTCTTTGATAAAATATTCAAATGTCCAAGTATTGATATATATGCTAACCTAACTATGGAAGATTCTTGGGCCCATTATGACAATAACCCTGATAAATGTAAAATGACCATCAAAACTTGGTGGATCAAAACCACCAGGCCAAATATCTCAAGGTGGCCTAATAACATTCACTGTAGTGAATTTATTGAGGAGGTAAATGACTTGATAACTCTTCTCAATAGAGTTAAGGGATTTCCCACTTCCACCAATTTTTGGGAGTGGATGTATCTTTACATTCATGTTATAAGGAAAAGACAACAAAAAATATTTTGAGGAAAGAAAATAAGTGATGTCATTTGTGAGCAGCTTTATAAGGTTAGTACTTCATTGAAGTTCTACATGACTTCATATTTATTCTATATTGTTGCTTCTATGAGGAAATTTCTGGGGTTTTTGTCACAGGGTGACAAAAGGAAAATTCATGTATATCAATATTACTCCCAATTGACTCTGAATCAAAGCATCAAGCATTCTAGGAGAGTCAATGATGCCTTTTTCTCTTCATATATGTGCATGTTTGATAGAGATCTTGAGAGGAAGAGGGTATTAGATGAGGCATGGGAGTTGGTCAAGAAGTTAGATTGTATGTACCTACAATTTCCCACTTTCACATATATCCAAGTTGGTTATTTTGATGGATACCCATATATGCTCCCCAGGTATCCTAGTGACAAGATTGTGCTCATGGAGCTATGCAAAAAAATAATGGTTGTTCAAAGTAGGAAAGCTGAATCACACAAGCCTAGATTCAAGTTTCCTCTAACAATTGGCAGGTACACCATGACCACATCTCCCAAAGCCAAATTTATGGAAATATGGATGCAATGGGTTACAATGAAAAAACCAAAAGGAGGCCTAATTTTGATTATAAAAGAATGAAGGACAAACTCAAGAAAATATACACTCATGTGTATAGGGTTGAAGACATATGGACTGAGTGAAGAATTAATGAGGATGTAAGGAAGCTTGAATATAGTCGACTTACCTTGGAGCAGATCATAGACTTGGATCTTGTTGATATTATTGAGGATATGTAAGATGAATATGAAATTCTTGACCCTTCCTATGAAAAGAATAAAGTGGTTGATACTCCTCTTTCACCTATACAATGGTCACAAAAAGATATGATCTCCATAAGAGAGAGGTTTCAATATATTCTTGTAAACAATAATGTTTGGTTGCAGGAAAAGGGGATAAAATTGAAGTATTTTAATACAAGATCAGAAGAGGAGGAAACTAAAAGGCCTACAAGTAAAAAGAAAAGGGAATTAAGGAAAAAAAACAAAGATGATACTTCAAGTACCATCAAGGTGCCTAAGCTCATTTTCACAATGAAAGGAGATAAGAGTAAAGAACAAGGAGGGAGATATAATCAAGGTAATGAACAAGGAGAGGAAACTCCAGTTAAAGAAGTACACAAGAGCCTCTAGTTAATTCACAACTTGAGTACACGCCTAAAGATTCCCCCATCTTTTCATCTCCTATTACTGCTACATTGCCAAGTCCTACTCCTCTTGTCATTACAAGTGAAAATACTTTTCCTACTACTTCCACAATTTCTATTGCTCCTACTATATCAATTTAGTCCATGCATTCATCCCCAACCTCTGAGTCAATTTTTTAGAGTCCTCATAATAATTTTGAAATTTGTTTTGGCTCTTCATCTTCTCTACCTAGTTTTTCTTCACCTATTTTTGATGTGAACATGCAAGCTGAGTTTGAAAAATTCATATCCTAGTCTACACAAAATGTGTCTAATGTGGAAATTCTAGTTGTAGTTTTGACCAATGCTCCACCTATTGTAACCACCACTATTGTGAATGCAACTCCATCAACAAAAACCATGGTGGCAGGTCTTGAAGAAGGTTCTTCTCCTCTTACCCCTTGGTTAGAAACACAAACATCGAAGAGGAAGAAGCAAGCCATCTCTCCAGGTGAATTTTATTTTGGCCAAGTAGTTCCTGTAAAGACCAAGTCCACAAAGAAGGCCAAAAATATTTCTAGGGTTATGGTGGGTAAATAAGGTTATAAGTATTTTGAGATAGCATAGCCTCCTCAAGATAAAACTACATAAGAGGTTGATTTGTCAGACTATGCAATCACCAAGATTGAGTTGGGTATGCAAACACATGAAAGTGCGAAGGAAGATGTGTAGGTTGCATTGGCCTCTTTGCTAGAAAATTTTGATAGGGACAAAATCATGAACGATCAACTGAAGGCTAAGGTGGAACAAAACACTTTCATGATCCAAACAATAACTCAATCTTTCGAGTCAATTGATCCTATTACCAAAAGTATAAAGGATCCCATTTAAAAGGTTGAGAGGAAACATGTACAGGGAAGAGTTGTTTCTAAATGGATTGACAAGTTGCTGACACAAGGTACACAGTTGTTGAAGTCTTTAGTTGAAATGATCAACAAAATGGAGAATGTAAAAATTGAATTGAACCAAACAATTGTTGCTTTGTCTTAAAATTTTCAAGTGTTAGAGAAAATTCTTGAAGCATGGACTAAAATGAAAGATATCAAGCTTGATGTGTTGGATTTTGGGGTGATTCCCATTAGAAAAATATTCATTAAAATACAAGAAATAATGATACATAAAAAGGATTTCATTGATGAGCTAATCAAAGATCTACAAGAAGTTCAAGATATAGGCCATGATAGAGAGTTGGATCTTATCACCAAGATTAAGGATTTTCCTTGCCAAATATTAGATGAAAGTCATAAATTCCTTCCTACTATATGATTATCCAAGAGTTTACATCATTAATTCGAAAGGAGATTGAGTCAGTATATTTTTCATCGGCTTCTATTAACAAGTTAATGGATTTTAAAGTGACTTTAGATAACCTAAAAATAATATTGGATAATCACAAGAAAGCATGCATTAGTATCGAGGACTCTGTCACATGAGTTCCCACTATATCTAGCCATACAATAGGGCCAAATGATTCTGAAGTCCAAGATACGTTGAAAAGATATGAAGACTTCATGGAGAAAAATGATGAAGAATGAAAGAATGTGCTTATCCAGACTTAGTTTATTTTAAGCTTTTTCCTAAATATGCAATTTATATTTTGTAGATGACATTTTACATGTCTTTTCTAAATATGCAATTACATATAAAAATATAGAAGTCCTAAATCAAATCAAACTCTATTGTTGAATAAGTCAATTTGTAACTTTCCTACTTTAGCTCTTGGATCTCCAAATTGAAGAACATTTTGAAACTTTTTTTTTAGGTGTAAATAAAAATTCAATCAATAAAAGAATTTGCATCCAAACTTTTCCTTGGATTAATCTTTTTATTTATTTAGATTGCTCTTATGTCTTTCTCATTGCATTATCTTATACATGATTGAATAGTGGTGTGAAATCATACATTTTAAGAGGGGATTCAAATATGATTTTGTATACTTTGAGTTGCATTATTATCTTTGAATATTATGTTTATGTGTGGACTTTGGAGATAATTCAAAGACTTTAGGCTATGAGTTGTTATTTGCGTTAATTGATCTTTTGGTGGCATATATTGGATACTTTGGGCTACAAGGTATACCATTATTTATCTTTTCAAATCATCATAGCAAGCAACAAAAGACTTTGTGCTTTTGCGGGATTTCTTGCTACTGACACTCACTAAATTATTTTAATTATTCTTTTGTCTAATTGAATCAAATATTTGTTATTATTGCTCAAACTAGGACTTTGTGGTTAATTACATGTAATTGTTACAGGATATAATTGTAATTTTTGTAAGAGGAAAACATTTATTTTGAAACAAGAGAATAGGATGAATGGAAACACCCATGGATAATTGTCGTGTATATAATCTTGGTTAGTTACTAGTTATTTTTAGTGAGCAATAAGAAGGGAGCATTCCCTTTTTGAGAGGATAGATTTAATCTCATTATATTGTGGTTGATATCACCATTTTGTAATTAGTAAGTTGATTACAAAATATTCACCCAACATGAATCATGGTTATGCCCTGATCATAAGGATAGGGACAAATATCTTCCAAGGCATAACTCTTCTTGGTTTTCCCAAGTTGTATGTCTTATATATTTTGATCGAGGTTTTGAATTTTCAATGCTAACTCATTTATTTATGTGTCTTGTGGAGGATTAGGTGGATTACAGTTTTGTTTTTCAAAGAATGATGAGTTGTATGATGGGTTTTGATTACGCAACAAACCTTGAGGGATGCTATGTGTATGCGATGAAATATTTGGTCCTTGAGGAGCATTATGTTTATATTGTGGAGTAGTGTTTAGATCTTGTGGATTGACGTATATGTATATTGATGATTAACAATTTGGTGTTGAGGAACAAGATTTTGTTGTTCTGGAACAAGATTCTATTTTTGAGGAACAAGATTTTTTTGTTGAGGAACAAGATTCTATTGTGGAACAAGATTTTGTTGTTGAGGAGTTTGTGTGTATGAAGGATCATGTTGATATTGCATTACATTAGGATCTGAATTTTGGAAGTTTAACCCTTGTTGATATTGAGCATTGTGTAAAGGGTCTTGATAAGAAGGTTGTTGTTGAACCAAACCTTGGGGAGTGTTATGTTGAACCATGCCTTGAGGAGTGTTATGTTGTTGATACGTGGGTTGTTGTTGGGGCAGGTTGATTTTTGTGTGTAGATATTGTTGGATCTCAAAAATGCAGGTTGCAAATCCTAAGAGGATGCCAAACTCTATGATCAAATTTGCAACGTTCTTGAACCAACGAATGAAGTTAACTTATGTGTTTGGTAGCTCCCTACGCTTCAGGCTCTACTAACCTAGGCTGGTATACCTTTATAATGAAGCAAATTTGGAAGAATGTATGATCTGGTTGAATTTGTGGATCTATCACAGTGGCATAAAGTGTAATAGATGAAAGCTTGCTGACTACTCCTACTCCTAGTATTGAATTTGAAATGTGAATGTTTTGAATAAGATTTTATGAAATTCTAAAATGGAATTGGTATGACCAGTGCCTACTCCTGTTGGGCTAATGGAGTCAAGAGGTGAAAGATATGTGACTTACTTACTGGCTATAATTCTAATTGCTTGGCACTTGTGACTATTTATACCTTGTATAAACGTGAAAGAATGCAATTATCAAGTTCTTCTTATTGATCCAAATGAACTTTTCCAGATTATTGTGATTAATTAAAATAATTTAATCCTTCCTTGAAGGAGCTAGTTAACTGAACCACACAAGAACAACAAATGTGCCTTGATAAATTGAAAATATCCTTGATACATCAATTTAAATAATAAGGAAATGCCAACCTTGGAGACAACCTGATAATATTTTTCAATTAATTCAACAAACAATTGACACCGTAATTGGATCACCAAATTAAGTCTTCCTGTCCATTATATTACTTCAAAATATTTTGCAATACCTAGCACAATGTTTTGTTTCAACAACTGATCAACCTATCCACCTACCTAATGAGTTCCTAACCTACTGCTTCTTCTTTGATGATTTTATTTCATCTTACATATATACATTATATTTTTAGGGCTACAACTCTTCACAACATCCGTTTGGTGCAACTCTTCTTTTCGATGCAGCTCTTCGTTTAATTATTCTCGGCAAAATATTGAATTATTGCCTTTGGAAAATTAAATATTTTAACTTTAGGCACATACAAAACTATCAAAGGCAAAACTCTCTTAACATTGAGGCACATATATTTGAACAAAGAAGATCGAGAACTCCATCGATAAGAAAGATTTACACCCGGATATATTAAAGCCGAATTCCACAACTTCTGCGAGTATTCTCTCATAGGCTTTTGAAACAATAGAGGTGTTATCATTGGTTCCTGAATTGGAACTAGAAAATATTTCTAGCCACACTATAGAGCTTCCTAGCACGCAGTTCATTACTAACTTACGAGCCCATGAAGAAAATAATAGGTTTAGAGAATGGTAATGATCTTTTCTAAGTATCCCCAAACAAATTTTGTCAAGACTCTTCAAGTTTTGCAACATGCGTTCAACACTTATATCTCAAGTAAACATGTTCGGGCTCTTTCAGCATGCTTTTCAAACTTTCAAGTTTTGCGCACTTTCCTCTGACTCATTGGCAGAACGTCTTTTCTTTTGAAATGTTGAATTTGAAACTTTTGCATTACAATTCCAATATCAAAGCGTAACATGTAATTGGGGGGTGCCAATATACTGCTCTTAATAATGTTCTTTTACAATTTTTCCACTGTTTTTCTTGATAATGCTTTTGGGACATTGCTACAACTTCTTGTATCTGTGTAAAATTTTCCTTTGCAATATCAAATTGACCTCTTCGTTTATATCTTCTATTATCTTTAAGTGTAGTTGATGTAATTTGCACATTTCCTCTTGAAGTAGGCTTGTTGTGAATGTCATGAGTCGAGAGTATAAATATAATAATCACATCCCGCTTGTTGTCTGCATGATCTCTTGAAAGAATTTTCCCCTCCTTTTCCTTGATGAAATCCTTTCCTAAAAATTTCTTCTTGACATTATAGGCTGCTCCCCCATTGAGTTCTCCTCCATGTCCATACTGGGAAATGGGACTTGAGAACTGACATTGACAAATGCCATAAGAGCATAAAAGCAAGGAGGATGTGAAACAACTTGTAATACCATTGCAAGGCAGTGGCAAGCCTATTTTCCATAATAGCTAACAATTTTTCAGAACTCACGACATCCATTGAGTGGGAGATAATGCATCACATTCCTTAATAATTGAATTCCAAAACATCCCATCAGAATGCATTTGAACTTGACTTAGAACTTGATTTTCAATACTTTGCACTGTGATCAAAATGAACCAGGTAGCCTCTAGAATTGCTTTGAAAAACTGATCAAACGATCTCCAAAAGCCACGAAAATGCACCAGCACATTGTGCTATGATAGGAGAGTATGATTTCTAAATGATTTTTCATGAATCAATCAGGGTTGCAAGTTGTTAATGTTCAAAGTTTCCCACTTAACATTTTTTGCACCTTTCAAAAACTGATTGGAGCTTGCCAACTCACCATTCTTGAAAAATATCAAATCTCTTCATGGGATTCAATAATTTTGGGGATTAATTTATTTATGTCCCATGAACATGTAGGAAAAATGGTTTTTCTTCAATCTTCTTCCTTCGCAAGATATTAAAAATCAAACTTGACTGCTCTATAGCTATTCTGGAAATGTAGTGTTCAAACTGGGTAACATCTATTTGGATTTGATTTTAAAAAAATACCAAATGATGTCCTAAAGCTCTGAAAATTGACATGGATGCACATTGAGATGAGGATACTTCTAGTTTCTTAATATTATCCTCCAAAGTTAGTCACTTTAACAACTTTACTTGTGCAAACAGTAAACCTTCGCAGAACCCTTCAACTTGGCCTTTTGAAACCCTGTCAAAACTAATCGTACGAAGCTAAAAATTGGTGTGCACTCACATATATGTCAGATAAACATGCTTGTAAGGTGGTTTTGCATGAAAATTCTCTGGCTTCAAATTATGATTTTTTAAAGCGGGCCTTTTGAGTAGATTTTTCAATTGTACTTCTGAGTGTTGAAATCAAATTTCACACATGGGAACCTAAAATTTGCATTAAATTTTAGGCTCCAACAGATATATGGGTGGTTGTTGTTGCGATTGGATAGGTAGATTAGTTTGTTGTGGTTGAAGAGGTGGATTGTTAAGATTAGGTACGATATAAATGGGTGAGGCCATGTGTTGTTGTGGTGGCATGCTAGCATGCAATGGTGGATTTGGTGGCCTAGGAGGAAGATTCGACACATTTTGCATGTTAGATTTTTGACCTTGTGGAGGTACATTTTATGCCCAAGAAGTTTCATATATGTTCCTTGATATGTTTGGTCTCCAAGTACTAGTTGAAGCATTATGAGTTACAATAGGAGTTGTAAAAGGATTTTTTGATTGTTGTGGAAGGTTTTTTTGTTCCCAAGACATTAGGATCAAGTTGAATTTTTTGGGCTGAAATTGCTTGTTCTATTTGAGAGGGTTGTTAATACAATGGATTATCAAGTGGTCTTTCTTGATGAGGATCACTTTTTTGTGCAAAGAAGCTTGGAACTTTTGGTGGTATAGGAGGTTTAAAGACTTGTCTAACAACTGTATCTTTTTTTGTACAAATAAGGGTTGGATCTTTAAGATTTTCAATGTTATAATAAATGAGTAACTTGATACCATGTTGTGCAAGCCTATAGAAGTATGTTTTGGGATCAAAGATAAGAAATTTATCCACGACCTTTAACATTTTGGGATTTTGAGTCATTTCTTAAATATTTTCTTTGGTAAGGTCTTCATCAAAATCCTCTTCTATATATATCCATCTTGTCCTCTAGTGGGTTGATTGCTATGTTGATTGAGGTAGTCTTGATGTATATGATGGACATCTTGTTGTGAAGGATCAACATTTGGTAGTCGTGGATGATTAACATTTGGTTGCAATGAAGGATTTACATTTGATTGTTGAGGATTAGAGTACCCGTATGACATTTTGGTTGGAGTTTCAATATTTGTTGGGTGATTTTTTTTTGTGTAAACATTTGTAGTGTTTGGAACATTATAAATGCTAGTATTGGCTGCCATTTTATTTCTACGTTGTGATCTTGTTGTTTTCATAAAACTCCTAATAGACCTAAAGGATAGACAAATCTAAATGTATGATGTTGGAATTTTTTTTCAAAATGGATTTCAAAGGATGTTTTGATAAATATTTTGGAAAAAAGGATGGAATTTAAATTGATATGGGATTGGATGATGTTCAAGTTGATTTTGTATTGTATGGTTAACATTTGGACAAAGGGATAACAAAATTGATTTATGATAGATCTCAAGATGTTGATGAAATATTGGTTGATGTCTTTGTTTGGACTAGACTCATGAGTACAAGGAAAGAGAGATGATGATGATGATTTGTAAACCTAAGAGGGAGATAGTCCCACTAAGTTAACAAGTTCATGAGATATGGAAAGATGAGATTAAAAGATACTAGCAAGTTGATAGGTTTGATATGTTATGTCCAACAAGGATGTTAAGGATGGTATCATAAGACTTATATTGATTAAGGTTGTTGATGTTTGAAGAAGTTTGATGTTTGATCCAAAAGATTATGTTGAAATTTCTTATGAAAACCAAGTTGAAGGATAGTTATGATGTTTGATTCAACAAAAGGACTATTTAGAACTATTATGACATGTTTTTCAGTTCCAAGATGATAGATATATGACAACTTTAAGTTCTAAGAATTTGTAGGCCTGAGATGGACAAATTTTATAGAAAAATGTGAAGGTGTAGGAAAATGCATCACATTTCCCCAAGAAAATGTCACATTGCCACAAGAAAATACGACAGTGTAGGAAAAATTAGCTCTATGCAGAGAGTAGATGGGACAAACTATGTGATAGCAATAATTTGATGATAAGAAAACACGACAATTTTGATAGACACAACTCTATGCAAAAAAGGTTATGACATAATATAGTTTTAACAGAAATGATAGAGTAATCAGAAGTAACAATATACAATTCATAAGCAACAATGTATAGAGAAAATGTGATAGTTTGTGCATACATGATAAAGAGTTTATGGAAAAAGTTGTTTGATTTTACTGTGTTTGTGTTTTCTTGAAAGGATGTCAAAGTTTGATGTGTCATAGTATGAGTTTATGTTTTGAAATTAAGTGATATGAACAACAAACATAGATAATTAGGACTAAATCAAAAGTAAGGAAGATATTTCGTAAGCTTTCTTCCACAAAGCTCACTAGCAATATATTGATAAAACAAAACAAGTACAACCTGATTAGTAGTAAAGGTTTATCTAACTATAGTAGGCTTACCACATTTGCGTGCTAATCCAAATCCAAGAAGTGGAAGAGTAGGGTATGCCAAGGTCATGTACCACCTTGACACCCCTCACCTTGAAAGAGAATGAGCCCTAACAAGACACCTTATCTCCTCAACCAAGGACCAGACATGGTAAGTAACTTATTGTGATGATGATATCATGATGCACTACTATAGAAGACATTTGAAAGGTCTTAGGCTTCTAGTAAAAATTAGTTCTTAGTGGATGGAACATCTATGAACACCATTAGCTCATAGACATCTCCTCAAAATTTGAAATTACCCTAGACTTTTTGGCAATTTGGTTTCCATTAATGTCAAAAGGTGACATTGATGTCAATAGGGAGATCAGGGAAGCAATGGATCTATGTTCGGAAGATGTAGTCGAGAATGGTGAAGTCAAGAGCATGTATCTCCAAATGTTGCAAATTTGATCAAAATGTTGTCATGTTATTGCACAAATCACTTCTAGAGGTTTGTGGAGGTATCTGACTGCAGATTTGACATGGGTTTTTCAAGAGGTGTTGATTTATGGTCTGGATTTTTAGAGGGTGTCAATTTTTCTCATAAATGATTTAAAATTGCTCTCAGACTAAATTAGGGTTTCTATAGATGAACCCTAAGTATTGCAGTCATAGTGTTCATTATAATTTATGTTTTGAAGTTGACTTCTTGTTGGTTGTTACCGCTTTCTTAAGTTATTACTTAAGCCATCATGCTCATTGGGCAACTGGCCCCCATTTACCTAGCCTTCTAATTAACAATGTGTGTATGCTCATGATGAAGACTCAATGGTGAAGATTTTTTGATGAAGATCGATGATGCTCGCCATCCCTTAGAGCATATGATGGGTCCCCACCTAAGTCCCATGAGATAGCAGGAAATAGTGGAGATTGAATGGTCGACGATCGGACAATGCACAAAGTGTTTCATGTGGGTCCAAAATTCATAAGTTGACGACAACCTCATGTGGACATGTGGTGATATATCGCTCGACCGCTTCACATCTTTGTTATGAAGTGAAACAAAGGGACATGATCAATGATGAGTGATGAACATCAAGAGATAGTGGATGGCCACGTAAGCTAAGGACAGATGGAAGCCTCTCGATGCCCCGTTGAGGAGTTGGACCAACCCTATAGTATAGCAGGTCCTGTGACCCCGCTACTACAATATGAAGGTGCACAACCAAGAATTGGTGGCAGCCACTCATTGCCTTGTTGTGGATTCATCCAAGCCCTGCAATATAGCGAGCTTGTGATATGTATCTCTATGGGACCCAATGACATGTGGTTGCTACGGAGGAGATTGACAATGGTGTTTTAAAGGTTTGTTCATATGACAGTCATGATTTAAAGTTGTGACCATGAATTAGGAACAAATGATCGTGGCACGATCTCAAATTGATGACTTGGATTTAAATGTGAAGATCTCAAATGACTAAGTCCATGTGAATAAGGGTTTCAACTAGTAACTGACACATATGATAAAATTAATTGGTCCACCTACACCTATGACCAGTGTAAATGAAGATTTGATGTGTAGAATGATGACACAAACAAAAAAAGAGATTGGGATCAAGATCAAATCAAATGATCAGAAGAATATATTAAGTGCATATCCGATTCTAGGGTTTTGAAAGTGATCCATTCTTAGCAAATTCTCTGTATCATAATTTAATGAGAGTGAGGCTCGATGCAAAGGTTGTGTGATGAAGAAGATACCAGGTAAACCCTCACAAAATATCTATACATGGATGTGAATCTTGAGGCAATCATTGAGGTCGATGAAGGAGATACAAAATATGATATCAAATTTTTGACTAAGTGTGGAAGTAGTGGAATAGTGATGTGAGAAGAGATTTTTAGAAGAGATAGTGCATATGCTGCAGAGAGTATTTAGAGCTTCTTGAGGTGGACATAGAATGCACCAATAGAGAAGAGGAAGAGCATAACAAAACTAGAGGGATGCAGAACATTGAGTAGTTGCAAGATGTGTTGCAACATTGAATTGTAATCAAATTGTAACATATTGAATTGCAAATTTGATTGGTGGGTGCCATCGGATATCTGGATAGGTGCTCAGATTAGGGAGTGGGTGATTCCTTGGAGTGTGTGCTCCTAAAACTAGTGAATTGGTGTCTCCTTAGGGTTGGTGCCCTTAAACTTTGTTACTGAACATTTAGCTTGTGAGGCTGAATTAGAATAGTAGATCCTAGTAGCATTTTTCACCGTGGTTTTTCCCATCTTGGGTTTTCCATGTATATCTTGTGATATGTGATGGTTGTGTGTTTGTATTCTTACGTTGATATATCTTAAGTTTTAATCTGCACATTAAGTGTTTAAGGAAGTAATATGCATAAAGGTTTTAAGGGCTAAAATTTTAAATATCTATTGATTCAATCCCCCTCTCAATAGCCTATTATGCTCCAACAATTGGTATCAGAGCCTTAGGTTCCCTAGGAGAAGCTTAATTAGCTTGGGTAGATTCCGGTATAGTGATAGTCATCCTATTCACACACCTTCCTAGCTCGATTTGTAATGACCACACATATTCTATGCATAGGCTATCCCCTTCACTAGATTATCCTAACCCAAGGAATACCCTATTTCCTCTTACTAAAGCATTACACTATAGTAACCAAACTGAAGTTATATAAAAAAGACTTCCACAAACTTCTTTATAAATCAAACTATAACTATTTAAGAATGACTTAACTTAGTTTTCAATAAAAAACATAAGCACTCATACCTACATATGTAATATGCTAAGATAATACCCTTATATGGGTTAAACAAACATAAAGACATCACTTTTACTCTTTCCAAATAATTCAAGCAACACCCATAAAAAAAATCAATCTTTTCAACTTAAAATATAAAAGTAAGTAGAGAACTAGCATGTCTATAATTAGATAGATCCAATTGATATAACACGTTTTCTAGCACAACCTCCACCAAACCATTTGCAAATCCTTCCCTTGATCAATTCCCACAATGAAATCTCTCTAAAAACCTCACTAATCTCACACTAAAAACCTCTCAATTCACAACTCAATATTGCAGTAGACTAACACTCAAAAAATTAAAAAAAATAGAATGCAAGAATGTGTCCCCTTTGAAGTGAAAGGCACCTCCATTTATATAGAAAGATCAGTAACTAAAGGATAGAAATAGGGTAACAAAATTGACACTTTTCAACTCAGAAAGTTTGACTCAGCAAGAACAATAAAAGGTTGTAGCTTGAATCAATGTACAAAAAACACATACTCAACCATAGAGAATGAGTCACCTCATTCAACTGGACAGCAAGAATGATAAGTAGAAATGCAAGGTGATTGTCTCCTACAGGTTGACTTATTTGGCCAACTCCCTATTTGACCAATTCATATATTTCTCATTTCTTCACAATTTGTAATTTGCATTGTAAGTTTAGACTTTTATTTAGTTCGGGCTATTCTCAGTTTGGCACCACCAAAAAACCATGCTTCCTATTTCTTTGGTCTACTTTTTAGCTTCAAGACTAATTCAAAGTTATTTATGCATTTTAGATTAGCATTGCTTCATAGTATTGAATTTTTCCATATTTTATTACCATGTATTACTTGGCTTAATATTTTTTCCCATAACATAGCGCTACAATCTTTATTTACACATGTTTAATCATTAAATATTTCCTACAGTTTTATGCGCTATCACTTTTAATTTCTTCTCTTTACATATAACATATATGAAATACATTTCATACATTCCATGCACTTTAATGTATAAAAAATGCTATTAACATTTATAATATATATAATATACATATATACATATATACATATATATATACACATAACATTACATGTTGTCATATATATGTGTGTGTGTTTGTATGTATATACATACATATATCTATACAAATATATCAACTTACATACATCTTTTGATATTCGAATGCATATACTTATATTCATTTATTACATAAAATAATAATGCACATGTATAAATATACATGTATCTATATTTATTTATTTATATATATGTATGTATATATATATATATATTAATACACTCAAATGAATGTTGCATATGGGTAATCCGTCCATAAGCATACGTAGATACGTCAATCTACATATACTCATGTGTGTATTTACTCATGTGTATGAGTTCATCGTAGACATGTACATGTATACGTATATATACATTTTATGTAAATACCTCATCGATCAAATGTAAACACATTAAGAAGAACCCTCAATTGGTAGTAACTCAAACACTCAAACTAAAGAAAGAATGCTCACAACAAAACCATAACCTCTCCTAATTCATACACAAATAAGACTAAGGTAACTTACCTTTTCCCAAGCTATTGACTTGACCCGACTGTACTTGAAAGTGAGTGTGTGAAAGCTCAGTTAGACTCATTAAGGGTTACCAAACCAATTCTCTTCTCCTAAGTGATACTTCCCCTCTCTTCTAGAGGATTGAATATGTCCCTACATCCAATTTGGTACATAGAAAACGTAATTAGTTGAATCAATTACAACTTTTTGCATCATATATTTCATAGACAAAATCATTACATAACTTCAATTTGAATCAAATATTTATTTATCGTATTTCCGAAATACATAAAGCATAAACACACACATTTAAAGTAATTTCACACAGCTACATAAAATTAAATAAGTAATAGCACAATGGGGCATAACTCTTAAACCATTGAATATATAACCCATCATAATTTATCATTCCTCATCATGAATGATCTATGAAGATAGTAAATAAACTAGGATATAACCTGATATATTTTTAAATTTAAAAGAACGATCACTTGACTAACATAATGAGGACATTTCCTATAAATTTGAAATGAAATGCAAAGTTTCATAGGGGCACTAAAATTTTATTAATGGTGGCTCTTTTGGGATAATGGGATGTACTTGGGCCATAGGAGAATTTTAGAATAGTTTCAAATGAAAGAGACCCATGTCTTATCCATAAGAAATAGATCAAGCCTATTATAATAATTAACATAAAACAAAACACTAAGTAAACACAGTACATGCTTTAGAAAAATATTGCATGACAAATGTAATAAACAATAATACCTAGCTACCTATGGATAAAAAGGAATCACATAAAAAAATAAAGTTGTTAAAGGGATAGAAAATTGAATAAACCATCTATTTGAGTTAGAGCTCTAGCCACAACAACTTATACTATGAACAACTATGAAATTTTTCATGAAATCCAAGATTCAGGTGAGTAGGAATGATCGTATAGTTGGGAATTCAAGATAAAGTGATTAATGTTAGGTGGCTACAAATAGTACTCTTATTCAAGGATAAACATCTCTTGTAAGTGAAGATATTATGCATCCTTGTCAAGATAAATTTCAAGATATTTTAGTTGCAACACATATGTGAGAATAATGGTCTTTACATATTTGATTTGATCCTCTCATCTTATCAAATTAACATATTGAAATCCTAAACTCAATTAAAAAAAATAACCCTTTAAAAATGATTGAAGATGTTAAGGAATATTTTAATCATGTACTATTAATTTTCTAAGTTTATAATTAGTATCAATTATGCACCTTGTTCTTGTAACACTTATTTAGTATTAGCCTACATTGAATCTTCATTTGATAACCCATCTAGGCTTGAATCATCATCTCATCCTAATGGGCCTTAAATAAATTGGGTACCTTTATTTATACCATTGCAATCAACTTCAATAAATATGTCCTTAAGAGAGGATATAATTTCACATTATTTTTATTTTTGTTATCTTGATTGATGAACCATTTTTCTTTTCCAATCATAACCAAACCTACCATCAACTCATTAACTACTATCAAATTCTCAATTCCAACTTCTTTAATTTATATTTATTAAGTTATAAAATTAATCCTTCAAATGTAAATTATAACTCTTTTGATGCACCTTCCTCTATTATGTAACCAATGCCTTCCTATTGAATGAAAGTTACTGGATACTTATTATGTATCATGGATGATTGGGAAACTTAATCTTCTTCAACAAAAAAATGATATGAAATGTATACTAACATAGAATCTTGTTTTCTTCAAAAAATATAAAATGTTTGAGAAGTGAATGAGAAATATAGATCACCATCTTAATATTTTAAACAATGAATAATGCTAGGCTCTTAAAAAAGGACCTAAATTATTGCCTCTCCCATGAATTCTCTTCTTATACATTGCTATTTGTAAATAGTCATGTTGAAAACCCAAAATACTGAGAGGGGGTGAATCAATATTCATATAAATTCATTAACTTCATCAACTTAAATATCTAGACAATGCATCACATTAAGCCTAAAGTAATAGAAAGGAACGTAGAAATCATGCATCACATCAAAGAACACAAGATTTTATGTGGAAAACCAAAAAAGGGAAAAACCACGGTGAGGATTAGCTCACAATATATTTTAATCCATTATAATATATTATAGAAAGGCTCACTTCCAAGATGGAAGAGAAGGTGGCTCACTACCAAATATTTGAACTAATACAATGCATCTACAATATGTTGAAAATAGTTCTTATTAAGCCCTATAAATTGACTTAACACACTTCATGCTTCACCTCTTATCAAATTCTTCGCACATTGCTTTGCTTCAAATCTCATGCACTTAATTATTTCATATCTCTACATTACACCACACATCTAATACCTCACTTCGCACAAGGAATTAACCTTGTATATATACCACTTCCAACACAAACATAAATTAGGTCAGCCTAATTGATGTATTGTGTATCCTCATAACTTGTTGTCTCAAAAACCAACACACACAAACCAAAACATATACATAATCAAAACAAGTCAGTATGGACCTATAATTATTTCCATAAGTCTAATCCAAACTTATTTTAATTCTACACGACCTCAAACCCTTTAGGTAGGTACCGTTGGTGAAGCGACAAAGGCATGAACCAATTGTTCATCCATATTTCGACATGCGTACTTACAAATCACTTGAAACATGAAACAAAAGCACTTCTAACATCTATAAAAACTCCCTCAAATTTTCATATGAAGACAATAATATGTGGTGGAATGCAAAGCATTCCAATCAGGTACTCTATCACTATAACTTTGTCATATCCAGAGTGATACTCTCTTAACTCCAACTTCAACTATGGAGGGCTTCAATATGGGAAACCTTGGATTTAGATTCTTCCAACATACACAAAAATTACCTTGGAATCACCTGACAAGATTCTTCTTAGTGGAGCAATGTGGACCTCAAAACTGGTCCACTATACATTGGAAACTATACTATGGAACTTAGGAAACTTTGCAAGATATTTGGTCTACACTGGACCAACAAAACTATAACTATGCAATAGGTTGCCATCACTACATTCAATCATGCTCATCAGAGACCAACAATAAGTCAATGATGATACTATAAGAATGTTGACATCAATGAAAACACCATAGTAGCATCACTTGACATGCATCCACCAATATTCTCAATGAAAAACTTCCAACAATCTCCCCCTTTGTCATTGATGGAAACATGCCCAAACTATTCTCCAAACTATTATCCCCCTTTAACATCAAGGGAAAAGGGCTCTCAATGTCAAACTTGATAAACTACTTCAATTATTATCCCCCTTTTGTTGAAATGTACAAGACAACTGAGGGGGGGTGAATCAATTGTCACCAATCACATTCACAATTCTCAAAAAATTATTAACTCCATGTCCACTTTAATCTGTTATTAAGTCTGAATATGAAGTGTAAATAACAAAAAGAAATATCAACATAAGAAACACCAGATTAACGTGGAAAACCCAATAAGGGAAAAACCATGGTGAGGATTAACTCACAATATAAGAGTAATTGCAAAATTGTTTACAAAGAGGCTCACTGCCAAAGGGCTCCCTGCCCAAGATAGGACTCACTGTCTAGATAGGTGGCTCACTGCCTACATATAGGACTCACTGTCCAAAAAGGAGGCTCACTGCCTATAGATAAAGAAAGATAACAGAAAATCCACCACACCAACTTTCACACATCCATAGCCTTGATAAGAGAATTGCAGACACCGTCAGCTCAATGCTTTCAGGAGTCTAACACATTGAAGTTTTGGCTACCTCAATTCACTTTCGCACAATATCTTGCATCTACCTTGCTTCTCACACTTGTGGTGTACAATCCTTAACACCTTGTCTTGTATTTACACCATCTTCAACCTTAGAAACTTTCTCTAAGGTCAGCTACACACTCTTCATTTTACAAATTCAAATAAGGTTAGAAACTCAACATTCCTGTAGTAGAAGAGAATGAGATTGGACCAAACCAGCACTTAACCAAGACCCAAAACATCTCAGATCAATCACACACTTCCTTAATTAATAATCATCCTTCGCATGACATGTAAACACCAGGTCGGCCAAACCTAATGAAAACACCAATGAACTTTGAAGTACACACTTCCGCAACAAGAAGATAACATGCAGACCACATAACATGCTTCACCATGCATAGGAACATATCTTAGATGCCTTCATATTCATCCAAAGCTACTATAACAACCTTCATACATAGAACACTTTCCATTAGTCCATCCAAACTGTATTGACACACATAGTAACTCTGAAACTAGTCTTCTGAAGCACCAAACCATGAATGCCTTTGAAAAAACACAGATAACATCATTACAAGCCTTCTTCCAGATCCGCAAGACTTGAAACAAACCAACGGAGGATTGCGAAGCAGATACATCTCTCCCAATCCATAGACAAACAACTTTGCCTGACCAATTCACAAACTGGTGAACTCAACTTTCACTCTTCATCAAACCAGAAGCTATAAACCAGGATATATCACCCAAGGATTCCCTTATACAACACTTCAGATCTACACAAGCATAGGATCAACACCGGAAGAAATGTAGACTTTATCTGGTAGCACATTCTAAACACACATAATTCTAACTTCACTATTTATTAATTTTCTCAAAGCACTTGGCAGCTCATCATATCAGCACACCTGCAACACCATAAAGATAGCTCCATGGACTCACAACATATCTACTTATCTCAACTATACATGCACAACTTGGAATCACTTATTTCCTTTCTCTGCAACAACCTATATTGTGTTGACATGAATGACAACATTAATGACAACACCACCATACTCATTTATACTTGCAACAATCTCCCCCTTTGTCATTGATGGCAACACATGACTCTCTCTCCCCCTTTGACATCAATGGCAAAGAACAAAAAAGGTTTTTACATAATTTTGACCACTCCCCCTTAGGAGTGCACCCACACATCTTATACTGCAACAATGATACTTCCTACTCTCCTTGAGGAGTAGGCCCCAATCATCAGTCCAAAAAAATAATGAATTTGTAGATCCACTAGACTGATGCACCTCCA
>VDFB02281069.1:0-68525 GCA_007258455.2 Sequoia sempervirens | reverse complement strand
CCAAAAAACCTTCAATCTTTTAAGAGAAAGGCGTCCCAAACTCTACCCAACTTCAGCTCTAATACCATATGCTGAAAATTGAGGCATTTATGTAGCTTAATACTTTGTAAAACTTTATGATTGTTTATCTAAATATGTATTATTTGTTACAGATTCTTTGTGGATGATTAATCTGATTAATTCATTTTACCATTTGTAGAATGAGGACAAAAGGTTTGTTATCCTAAATTTTTGACTCGTTTTAAAAATTTGGATAACCAATCAAAATTTTTATAAAATTTGAGACTTTTTCTCTCTAAGGCACGCATTACGAGGTGTGAAGGGTGACAAATCTCAATTTTTGGTTTATTAACCTTTGGGCTACTCTTTTTTCCTCTTTCGCTTCCGTTTTTGTTCATTTCTGAGTCATTTTTAGTGTCTTTTTGACCAAATTCGGGTTTTTGGAACAACTCAGCAAATAGGGAAATTTTAACCAAAAAGCAAAATTGCTAAAGTGTTTAAAAAACCCGAAATTGCTTAAGTGACTCAAAAGTCCGAAATTTTTAAGTCTTCATTTTTGACAAAAAAGTAAAATTGTCATATGGCTTTAAAAACCCGAATTTGTTTTAAGTCTTCATTTTTGACAAAATGCAAATTGCTAAGTCATCCCAAAAGCCCGATTTTGTAAAATGAACATGTTATGACTTCAAAGAAACCCGATTTTATGTTTTTATTGACATTTTACATTGCAAAAGACTTCAAAAAACTTGATGCTATTCTGATTCAAACTATTTGAATCCTTTTTGGCTTTGACTTCCCTCTTTCAAGGAGATTTCATCGACCTCAATGCTTGAAGTTCGGATTTTTCTCAGTAAATAGTCATTGCTCTTCCATTTTCTCAATCGCGCCTAGGGTTTCTCCATTGTTACTCTTACTTGCGAACTTGTTTTTAGGTATGTTATGCGTTTCTTGTTCTCTTTTTCAACGTTTTTTTGTTGTTTATTACTTTATTTTAGACGTCATTGTCATTTATGTATTACATTTCACATTTTATGCCTTTTTCTAAAAACGCATTTTTATTTTTTACACGTTTTTACTCTTATCTATCTTTATCAAAACCTGATTTTATATATTTGTTGGTATCTGTTTTAGTTTTACAAAAACGCGTTTTAGTTCTCATTATCTATCATCATACGCCCTCCATTTTCACTTCGCATATTCGTCCACCCTCATGAAAACGCGTCTTCATACGTCCTTCATTTTCCTTCATTTTCAGTCCACTTCCATACAAAATGCGTTTTTATCTTTTCTCTTTCATATCACGCGTCCTCCATTTCCCTTCATCCCATCGAATTTATTATCCAACTCGCCTTTCATATTCCTCCATACTTCCATCCTTAACTCCATACATAACACATTTTCTACTTTTAAAATGTCTTATATTGAAGACGTGTTTTTCACTATGTCATTCCAGCAATAAACTTTTCCTTCATTCTGTCTTTATCCATATACCATGCTCATTTCTTTCATTTTTATCCATCCATCCCTAATTATCTATTATCATTTTCCACAAATAATCCACTTTGTGTTACATTTCGGGTTTTTAGCTCAAAAATGCATTTCGGGATTTGCAATAGGAATTACAATTTTCAAAATTGCAAAATTATAAAAATTGTTAATTTCAACTGCCATTTGTAAAATTGCTAAAGCTCTTTAAAATCCCGAAATTACAAAAAGCAGAAATTGCTAAAGCATCAAAAAGTTCCAAAATTGTTAAAGTCATTTAAAAACCCGAAATGCCTTAAAAAGCACAAAAGTTAACCTTTTTTGGATGAAATTCCAAATCCTAGCCAAAAAACCTCTTTGTCTTGTTGTTTCAAGAAGATGAGACGTTATTTTTGACTACCATCATCCCATCAAATTCCGAATTCGTCTTCAACATCCGCCTTCCATCATTCTTCCAAAGTCCATTTCATTGTCTTAGGGTTTGAGTTTCACCATGTCCACTCACGTTGATGCTGATGATGTTCTGACCTTATGGGGTTTTCACCGTAGTCTTGCAGATTCCTGTTCAATGACAGACGAACCAACTTCTCCTAAAAGCAAGAAGATGAAGTACAAATTTGATAAATATCAGAATGAGATTTCTCCATCTCATGTGGTTTCGAATATCGATGAGATCAAGGACACAGAAATTGGGCATATTGATATGTCTGAGTTTCTTGGGAGAGCTGAGAAATCTACTTCTTCTGATATGCAGAAATTGCTGAGGAGTCATATTCATCTGGTGTCTTCTTTTCCTGTTGCTGCCCTTGAACCTGAATTCGTCCTTGTGTGTGCAGCACACTTTGATAAAGAATCCAGAACTATCAAGGACGATGACGGCAACGTGGTTATCAGACTTGATGCTGAGACAATCAACAGAATTTTCAGAGTTCCTGATGCTACTACTTATTCAGAGATCTCATTGAAGAGTGCTCACAGACATTTTGAGCAGAAAAAGAGTGATTGTATTAGACATATCAATTCTAAGTGGCTTCTCAAACCACGACCTTGTGTGACCCGGATACCCAAGTTGTATCGGTCTGATTTTAAAGAGGAAATTAATGATATGATCACTCTTCTGAGCAGAATAGCAGGGTTAAAGGTTTCTAATGTGTTTGAAAATTGGACGTATAAGTTCATGGTGGTTATTAGAAAAGCACAGCATCCAATTTTCTGGGGTGAAATAATCAGTGACAGTTTGTGTGAACAGCTTGCACAGGTTCCTACCACTCTTACCTTCTATATGAACTCATATTTGGTTTATATAGCAGCTTCGTTAAGGCATTTTCCAGGCCTATCTCCTAAAGGTGACAGATCTTTAGTGCCTGTATGGGAATATTATGATCAGCTGACTTTTATTCCAAGTCGAGCGCATTATAGAAGAGTTCAAGATGCTTTCTTTGGTTATTTTATGTGTTTGTTTGACAAAGCATTAGCAAACAACAGGGTATCTGATGCGGCTTGGAATAAAGTAAATGAGTATGGCTGCTTGTTTCTTCAATTCCCTACCTTCACTTATATGAGAGTCGGCTGCTTTGAAGACCAACCTTATATGCTTCCAAGGTATCCAATTGATAAGATTATTCTGATGGAGCTAGGAAGGCAGCTGATGGTAGTGCATGCACATCAAGTTTCATAACACAAGACTGGAGTTAGTATTTCATCACATAATCCATTGATAATTGGGAGGTATTCTTTGACAACTTCTTCAAGAGCCAAAGCAATGGAAACTGAAATTCAGGAAATAACATTGAAAAGATTTCAGGCAAGAGTGGATTTTGATTATAGAAGGGTGAAAGACAAAATTAAAAGAGCCTTCACTCATGTCCACCGCATTGAAGACATTTGGGCAGACCTCCGGACATAAAAAGATATATACAAAATGGATTATTGCAGGCTTACATTGGAGCAAATTATTGATCTAAATCTGACCTTAATTCCAGAAGGTGTAATTGATGATAGGCAGATTTTAGATCCTGAATATGAAGAACAAGGATTTGCTAATGCGCCCATTCCTCCAATCCAGTGGTCTCAAAAGGAATTTGTCTCTATCTTTGATAGATTTCAATCAGTCTTGGCAAACACCAACGCCTGGCTTAAAAGCATAGGTGTTAAGACTGTTAAAATCAAAGTTAGGGCTGAAGATGATCCAGCTGGTCCTAAAGGTTTGAAGTCAGAAATTAGAGAGCAATCAAAAGAAGGAGCTTCTTCTTCGGGTACTAGAATTAAGTTGAAGGTAAGCTGAGCTGCAGAACAACCATTGGAAAGGGAAACATTAAAGGGAAAAGAAGTCAATCAAATGCAGATTCAGGTTTTGGATCAGCAAGAAGAAGACGAAGTTCTTGAGACCTCTACCATTCTAAGTGAGATAACTCCTCACATTGAAGCTCCAATACCAGAATCAGCCATATCTCCTATGTCCCCTATCGACAGTGATGTTGATTCCTTCTCCACGGTATTTGTTCCTTCTATACCACCTCAAGAGACTAGTCATCAATCTTCATCAATAGTGAATACTCCCGTAAGAAGCTTGCCCAATAACTTGGAGAGTATCTTTGATGTAAATCCAATCTTTCCAGTCATGTCAGAAATAACTCTTCCAGAGATTGATACATCTGTAACAAGCTTTGATTATTTCATGGCCAATCCTAGTTGTAATTTGTCTTCTGAGCAAAACATAGTTGCTGTACAAACCGAGGCACCTCCTAGAATTTCTGTTGTAACACAAAATGAGACTACAGTTGCTATTTCAGATGTGACAACCTTGGATCTTCCTCCATGGTTGAATTCAATTGCTCCAAAAAGAAAGAAACAAGCAGTGTCTCCTGATATTTTTGATTTCCAAAAATTGAAGAAATCGAAATCAATGGTTGCAAAGAAAGCAAAAACAGTCTCACAAGTGTTTGTTGACAGCAATAGAATGAAATATGCTGAGATTGCAGAGCCTCTTGTTGATAAACCACATGAAGAGATGCAAGTGTCTGATTATAGGTTCACAAGGGTAGAATTGGGCAAGCAGACTCATGCCAATATGATGCAAGATGCTCAGAGTTTAGTGACGATTTTGGCACAAAACTATAATGAACTTCTAGCTAAAAAGGAAAAGCTCAAAGAAGGCAATGCTCAGCTGGTTTCAGTTATTCAAAGGATTACAAGATCATCAGAAGCAGTTGATTCTCTATCTACAGCTCCTCCTAATGAATCAGTTAGGCAATTAGAAAGAATTGCACAAAAGGCCAAGGCAGTTGATTCATGGATAACTCAGCTGATTGGTCAAAGCATTCCAATGATTGAGAAGACCTTGCAAGTTCTCAAAAATGTCGAAATAGCCAAAATAAAGCTAAATCAAACTTTGGAAGCCTTCAAGAAAAGTTTGGAATCACTTGAAAAGGATTTAAAGATCTGGCATGAGATAGATCAAGTCAAATTACAAATTCTATGTAGCAACTCGATCTTGCCAAATAGAGAGAAGTACATAGAATTTGAAGAACTTATGACAAACAAGTCATTAGTCATTCAAGATCTTATCAAAGATATTCAAGCCACTTTAGAAATGAACGATGAAGTTCAACAAGATATTCTTTCAAGTTTTGAAAAGATCTCTTGTACAGTTTTGAATCAAGAAGATGAATTACTTGCAGCTGATTCAGTTACTACAGAAATGACAGCCAATCTTCGTCAACAAATGGAATCAGAGCAGTTTTCTATGGATTCAATTCATAAGCTTGTTAATCATCAGATAATCCTTGAGAAAATGCAAACTACTTATGAAGAGCATAGACTGGCGGCAATCAGATACTTTGATGTAATCTTGAAGATAGTTGCAGTAGCCAAGAACATGCTGGGTCCTGATCCGAATGAATTGCAGACAATCATCAGCAAATTCTTATCTTTCAAAGATAGGAATGAAACAAATTAAAATTTTAGGTTGTTTTATGTATTTTACTTTCGACAAAATATATGTAAAAACAAATTTTGCAATTGCAAGTGTTCTTTCCTTGTAGTTTTGAAAAATGTAATTACATGTAAAATCTTACAAAACAAATCACAATTTGGATTGTAATTTTGAATAAGTCAATTGCAGTTAGTTATCGGTTGAGAGATTTTCTCAAATTTGTTGAGATTCTCCCACCTTTTTCTCCTGACCTCCCTCCTATAAATACTTGAGGGGTCTATTGTAATTTGATATCTTTTTAGCAAGCAAGAAAACTCTGCAGAATTTTATACTCATAAAGTCTTTGAGCTTTATAGTTGATAATTGTGAATTTTCAAGTAATATCAAGAAGCTGGAATTTCAGACTTTGAGCTGAATTTTCATTTTGCATCCTATATGTTCTTATGTCATTTTGGATCATCATTTTGTGACTACTTGAGAATTGTTGAATATTGCTGAAAAGAGATTCGATTCAAATATCTGCAGTCTTTGTGCTGCAAATGTGAAGATTGAATTCATAGTTAATATTAGAAATCGAGAAGAATTATAAGTCTTTGTGCTCATGGTATTTCTCATTTAGAGTAATCAAGAAATACATCATAGTTATAGTCTTTGAGCTATTTTGTGTTGTACTTTTTCATCAAGTAATTATTCTGAAAAAGGGTAGATAGGATCTCATTTCTCAAGACTTTGTGCTTATTGATTGTTTTCCCATCCCGGAGGAAGTAACGGAAGTCTTTGTACTTTCAGGAAACTTTATTTCCTCTTTCTTAATTTCACTGTATTGTTGTTGTAATAGGTTTTATCAACGTATACTGTTTCTTTTCTGTGAAGAGAAAAGAACGTAATTTTTCCTGAAATAAGAGGAACGATTGCTGTCCTACCCATATCAGTTTTATTTAGTTAAAGGGGGAGCCTTCCCTTAATTAGGAGAGTTAAATCTCATGTGCTGTGGCTAAAACCACAATTTTGCATATCCTCAAGATATACAAAATTTTCAACCAACAAGGTTGTAGAAGAATTAGACAAGATATTAGAAGATACACGGCATATACTATGGAGAAACCCTTTCGGGAGAAAACTCCACCAAGAATCAATGTATTATTTAATCTCAGAATAAGATTACAATAATTCCAATCTTTACTTGAGATGCTTCTTTTTCCTTCAACAAATCTTCTTCACAACCTGCAATAAAATTGATACAAATTCTCTTCAACTTGCTTTCAAGATAAATAGGAAATATTCAACCTTGTAAACTCCAAAGAGTTACAATTACAAAGCTCAATCCCTATCTCACAAAAGGTATGCCTATCTCTTGCAAGTAGAGTTCTACCGTGAAGAACAATGCCAAAAAATGTGCTTCATACATTTGGGTGTCCCAAACTGAAGTCACAATTGAACCTTGATTCCATAGATATCTTCAAGAATTATCCTCAAAGTAGGCGCCCATGAGTGGGCCCACTTAACTCAGCCTTCTGAAATATCTTAGCATGCAAAAGAGTTAACTCCAAGAAGCCAACTTGAGCACCCAAGGTGGGTCCAAGTCATTCTCTGTTAACTTAAACATATCTCTCCACCCTTCGTGCAAGAATGGTCATCCCCTATTAACTGATGGAAGTCACATGTTATTTGTCATGCAACTCAAGTCATTAGTCATGCATTTCAAGTTAACTGAAGTCAACTAGCATTCAACTAAAACTAACTGAAGATAACTGAACCATAACTGAAGTAAACTAAACTAAACTAAACTAATTCTGAACTTAAGTTAACTTAACTTAACTTCATGCATGTAAACAACAATCCCTAACTCCTAGGATCTTTACATGCATTCAGAAGTGTTATCTTTTACTCCAAATAGTTAACTTAACTCAAGGTGAGTGTTACCTTCCATGTGGGTGCCCCATGTGCTCCTATTATTTAGGAACTCATCTTGGACGCCCTCACATGCTCCTATCATTTAGAATTAATTACAAATATCAATTAACATAATTATTTCATTCAATATTAATCTCTTTCTAATCCTAGTGTTTGATAACACTTTCCAAGGACTTAGGAGATACATGAAATAAATAATGTTTAGGATTGCAATTAAATGGCATCCTATTTCCAACAATAATTAGATTTAAACACAAATAAACAACAAATAAGGACAGAAATAGGAGTATTTACATTAATATGATATACTCAGATTTGGAAAGAAGAAATAAGAAGTCCGATATGGAAAGTATGTATAAAAAGGAAGACAGTTCAATGGAAGATAAATGAAGATAAATGATAAATCAATAAAGGAAGTAACTTAAATATAAGTGCCTATACATCATATATATAGATGAATTATATTTGATTATGCAATAATGATGCTTGCAACAATTATTGAGTCTTATAAGTAATTATGATTCTTTAATATAAATGAGGATAATAGATTATGATTCATTTGATTTACATTAAGCAATCATATGGAGGGGAAGAGGAAACACAAGGAAGGGGAGAAAATACGAGATCACCATCTAAGTAGACCACCACATGTTGGATGTCCAATGTGCTTGCCACTTTTGGCCAAGAGGGTGAGTGTCCGCTCTTGGGCTTAGATAGGGGGATTTTCGGGCACCCTATTGTGATTTCCTTTCCAACCTCTACGATGGTTGATTGTGGGGAAATCAAAAATCATAAGAAGGATAGATAAGGCAACATGGATAGGGAATGCAAATATAAGTTTACCCACTAAGTAGACCACCCCATGCTGGATGTCCAGTTCGTGCCTACCACTTGGGGCCAAGAGGATGAGTGTCCACTCTTGGGCTTAGTGGGGATAGCTTCAGGTGGACTTATCATGTTTCCCATCCAATTCCTTTTATGATTAAACTCTCATTATGCATTTTAAATGATTGGGTATTTACATGGTTCAAATAGATGAGACATTTATTTTTGATCATATGAGTTTTATTCCAATAATAGCTAACATGATTGCAAGACCTAAACCAAGATTTATTTTCTTAAAGCATGTAATTTGGTAAGTTATAACCCTATCTACATTAAATTTGTGATGCTAGGGAAATATTTAGGGCTATCTAAAAAGCGGACATTACAATTGGTATCAGAGCCTTAATCCTGTCAGCCTGCAGACAAACTAACTTACATGTATTCATGTATATACTTTGTGATTCACGTGTACTCATGTGTATACTTTGTGACTTACGTGTATTCATGCGACTTACGTGTATTCATGTGTATACTTCATGACTTACGTGTATTTAAGTGCATGCTTCATGTATTCACATGTATGCTTCATGCTTTGTGTCTCATGTGTATTTATGTGTATACTTCATGTATTATGTGTATCCACATGCTTCATGTGTATACTTCATGTATTGTGTGTATTCACATGTACACTTCATGCTTCATGTGTATAATCCATTCATTTGTATGCTTCATATTTCTTGTGTATACTTTACGTATTACATATGCTTCCTATGTATACTTAACAAATTATGCATATTCACTTGTATACTTCCATCTTCGTGTCTTACGTATACTTATGTGTATACTTTGTGTATTATGTGTATGCTTCATGCTTCATGTGTATACCTCATGTATTATGTATGCTTCATGCTTTGTGTCTTATATGTATTTATATGTATACTTCGTGTATTGCATATATATGTGTTTGCCTCATGTTGGATGTATCTTTAACAAGATTACCCCATGTGTGTTTATAATTACTGTATGCTTAAAAAATTATGAAAATACTAAAAACTTTGTTTGTCAAAATGCTTCTTGAGTTGAGAAGAACTAACAAATTAACTTATCTAGAATTCAATAGTGAAGAGTTGTAACTATTTAAGTGAAAAGGGGTGATGATGATGTAAAAATAACCTCATCAACATAATGGTCTCAATATGCAAATCTAAACCCTTCAGCCCAAATTACCCTACCAATTGATTACCTTTAGGAAAAATAATTGCTCTTTTTTTTATGAATAAGAGTACAAACTTTATTTCTTGAAGTTGATCGAATTAAACTAACTTATGTTGATTTAATAGTCTAGTCTTGAGTATTTCGCAGGTCAACTCCACTTCCAATCACCATTCCAGTCAAAAGGGAAATGAACGTGAATCTTCATACTTTTGAAAACAAGCGAGCAAGCGTCGGAATTCCAGGAGCACACGTTTTGGGCCGAGTCTTTATAATTCTGTTATTTTTCAGTTTCAAAAACTTTATGGCTCATGCAAGCCTCTTTAATATTATATATCATGGGCTTTAAAGTCCCTCTGCTATTGGCAATCTGTTAAAAGACTCTATCGACTGAAAAATAGGATTTTTGTTAGTCGTTTTTCATATAAATATGTAACTGTTACAAATAATGAATAGGGAAGAAGATTATCGTTATGCTGCAAATTTTTCTTTTGAGTAAAAACTACCATATGAATATGAGTTTTCCTACCACTCTTTGAATTACTATGTAATATGGACGTGTCTTTGGAATGAAGTAGCTTAGAGAATTTCCAGTGCATGTGATCTAAGGTAGCTAGAGACACACCCAAGAGCTGGCCACTCGAGGGTTATAGATAGATAGATAAGTATTTTATTTCTTATTCTGCATTTCCTTTTAGTAGATAACAGTTGAATTGCATTTCACTTTCATGAGTATATGTTATATTGTCAGTGTCAAGCCTGCAAGTTGCAACTAAGTCCATAGTTTATGAGTTTAACATTTGAATGTCCGGAGCACCTTTCTTTAGTTGATTCTGTTAAATTATTTTATGATTAGTAGCTGGCTTGTTATCTATTACATTAGATAAATGTCCCCTAATTTCTTTACATGTTTTACTTCATCAATTTATGTATTCTTTAGATTAATTGTTTCCATGCTTTCCAGTTTAGTGGTAATGCTTTTTAGATTCTTAGTTTTTTGTTTCCTAGTTTGAGTCATTTTCCCGCTTTCTAGATAGATGATTTACTGCTTCCAAGATTAGAGTCCCCTTAGAGTAGAACTTTTATTCAGTAGGTTAGTATTTAGGAAACCTGAGAGAGAAGTTGAGATATCTTCTATTGCAAATAGCCTTTGGACACTGCCCAGTCGATATAATGATGTGATTATTCACTAAAGTGTTAGGACCTAACAACAGCCTGTCAGGTGAATCCTTCAAGGAATGAATATAAGGGATGAATCAATTCATTGACATTCAATAAGCAATCATCACTCATCAAGCAATCAAAATATCAAAGGATTTCCCAAGGCAAGAACACAATTGTTCTAATAAAGAGTAATTTCTTCTATTCATTTTGAACAAGATTAAATGTACAATCAAATGATATACCTACAAAATTGATCTAGTAAACTTTGCCTTTTGGACCAAATTCACCCCTATATGTAATATTTAGAGTAGGTCATTTCATCCAAGGGTCTTCTTGTCCTAAGCTCTTTTCTTGATTAGAGTAGCTCTACATTCACGAACTTGATACAAATCAAGCTACAACAAAATTATTACATAAGCCTATGCTAAGTTACATTAAGGGTCCATAACCCACAAATCTCAGGATCATTCTCACCTTTCAAACTTGGGGATAAATTGACATTGCTTAAATGAACTAGGTAAAATACAACAATACTTTCCCAAGATATGAAAATAAAGTTTGTACCAAACAAGGGGATATGTCAAAGAGGAGTGATAACCTCCAATTGTTTGGAAGATGGAACAAGAATAGGATATTAGGGTAAATCTATAAATTTAAGTCTTCCTATTGCTTGCTAGGAATGCTAAACTATTGTACATATTTTATCTCATAAATTTGTACTTAATTACCTATGGATCTAACATATGTTTCACTAGGTTGAGAGATACAAAAACCCTAAAGCTCCTCATTGGATACAAGCTCGCCTCAAGCTTTGTTTGAACATTTACACAAAATGAAACATACTTTATCTAAGGGAAGTTGTAATTCAAACATCTAGGTTCTTTACACAAATACAAAGGTGATTTTGCACAAAGGAGTGGGATCTTGATGTTCACAACATCCCCGCAATCCATCATGATTTTAGATTTCAACAATGGGTAATGAAGAATCTGTGACATTTCCTAGAGGTAACGGAGTGAGAGAAAACTTGTCTTAAATAACAAATTTTATCAATTCCCAACTCTTGGTTTTGTTGTTGAGAAATGGTGGTACATAAGACAATAAATTGTCCCCATACTTTAGATAAAATTAACCTTAATAGTAAGTATACTAACAACCATTCTCCAAATACATTATTGTAGAATTAAATTGGACATAACTAGTTCTAAAATTTTCAATTCCTAAACACATCCAAGTATCACAAAAATGCTAACTACATTACAAGAAGGAGCAACATAAACCTACAAGGATGATTTGGGATCTTGGTGACTTCGGGAGCATCCTAGATTGTGATTGCTTGAGGACAAGCAATTTTGGGAAGGGTAGAATGTCATGCCCCCGAAGTTGTAACACTAAAATGTAAAGTATTGAAATATAAATAAATAAATAAAATAGATAACGAAATAAATATTAAAAATATAAATATAATTATTAACAATTTCATATTACTATAAATATAATTATTATAATATAATAATAATTATATATACAAAATTCATGTAAAAATAAATATATACTATATAAAATATGTAAACATAAAATAGTATACATATAAATAATATATATAATAAATAATAATATTGTCATAATCCACAATCCACCACAACAATAATTGTTGACCAAAGAACCCCCCCACAGCTTGTCTTAGATTCATAAAGCTGACCAAGGAAATAAGCCTAAAGGTTGACAATGAAATAAAAGGAGCGGTTGATATACTAGGCAACAAATATATCATGACATAAAGGGAGCAATATGCAGTGATTAAAGACTTTAGAAGGGCAGGGATTTATTCAAGGCAAGAGCAGTGGTCCTTTTGAAGTTAAGATATACTTAATTAAATTAAATTAAAAGGGTGTTAGGCGCTCAATGGTTTAGGAAGGGGTGTGCCCCTTACCAAGGTGAGGGTATTGATGAAACAAGGCAACTCTTCCCCACCAAAAGAGGATATAAAGGGAAGAGTGAATCATATGAATGGGGATCAAGGAATAGAATTCAAAAATAAATAATGATATGCACTCAGAAAGGCAACAAAATGTAACATAATCAAATTTAAACACATATATATATATAAATAGCAAATAAAGACAAAAATAGGAGTATTTCCTGATACATTAATATGATATACTTAGATTTGGAAAGAAGAAATAAGAAGTCAGTTCAATGGAAGATAGATGAAGATAAATGATAAATCAATAAAGGAAGTAAGTTAAATATAAGTGCCTATACATAATATATATAATCAAATGTGTGTGTGTGTGTGTGTGAATTATATTTGATTATGCAATAATGATGCTTGCATCAATTATTGAGTCTTATAAGTAATTATGATTCTTTAATATAAATGTGGATAATAGATTTTGATTTGTTTGATTTACACTAAGCAATCATATAGATGAGAAGAGGAAACACAAGGAAGGGGAGCAAATACGAGATCACCATCTAAGTAGACCACCACATGTTGGATGTCCAATGTGTCTGTCACTTGTGGCCAAGAGGGTGAGTGTCTGCTCTTGGTCTTAGATAGTGGTATTTTTGGGCACCATATTACGATTTCCTTTCCAACCTCTATGATGGTTGATTGTGGGGAAATCACAAATCATAAGAAGGATGGACAAGGAAACATGGATAGGGAATGCATATACAAGTTTACCCACTAAGTAGACCACCTCATGTTGGATGTCCAATGTGCCTACCACTTGGGGCTAAGAGGGTGAGTATCTGCTCTTGGGCTTAGTTGGGATAGCTTCATGCAGACTTATCATGTTTCTCATCCAACTCATTTTATGATTAAACTCTCATTATGCATTTGAAATGGTTGGGTATTTACATGGTTCAAATAGATGAGACATTTATGTTTGATCATATGAGTTTTATTCCAATAATAACTAACATGACTGCAGGACCTAAACCAAGATTTGTCTTCTTAAAGAATTTAATTTGGTAAGTTATAACCCTAACTACATTAAACTTGTGATGCTAGGGAAAGATTTAGGGTTATCCAAAAAGGGGAGATTACAAACTAACAAAAGGAAAATCCTTACCTTTTGGATTGAAACCTTCCAAGGTTGATCCCATCATTGCTTCTTTTGCTTCTACATCTTCCCTACTAATGATCCCACTTTCTCTTAGATCAACAACCTTCCATACCTTTAGGATTGAAATTTTTCAAGGATGATCCCACCATTGCTTCTTTTACTTCTACCTCTTCCCTACTAATCACCTCGCTTTCTCTTAGATCAATAGCCTCCCAACATTGGGAGGAAAAAGATTGAATAAAATTCCTTTTTGTCTCATCAAAGCAAACATTTTCTATCCTTGGCTTCACATTTTTTTGGACTTGTTGTCCATGGAATTTCTTTATTTTCTTGGCAATTTAAATCTTCCTCCGAGCCATTTTAGCATTTTCTTTACCTTTTTGTACCATACTCTAGTTGAGCTTGTCCTTTTTTCTCCTTAACAAATGATTACACTTTTTTTTTCTTTCTATTGGGATTACCCTTTGGGGCATGGCATTGCATGTGTTGCAGGTGCAAACAAATAAAAAAAGTAGGAAGAAATTTCAAGGAAGAGAACACATTGGTGGGAGTAAAGAAAAGGGAGTGTGTGAGTGTAAGTGATCAAGAGGAGAGTAGAAAAACTTTGTTGGAATGGCAAGAAGATATAGGGAACACCATTTTTGGGAGGCAAATACTACCTTTGGAGTGGGTAACATGTCTATTCTCCATGCGAAAAGACCATGTGCCAATCTTGCTTGCACAAGATTGTTGATGATTTATAATTTTGAGTTGAACGTGGAACATATTGGGTAGAAATTGGATATGCTTGCAACTACCAAGGAGGAACTTGGGTTCAAGTCCAAGATGTTGATCCATCACATACAACTATTAAATGATTGAGCTTGAGAGAAAAAAAATATTGAGAGACTGGTTTTTTGTGTGTCATTACCTCTATGGCTAGCTATTGTCTAAGCTTCTCCAATTAACCATCCAAATTATTTATATGGGTCCATGGACATGAGGGAGTTTGTTCATCTCTTGGCTTGTATAAATAACCCCTATTATGTGATGAAGCTCACTGCAATCCTCATCATTTAATTATAAATGTCAATCTAGGGCGGTGTCCATGGCAATATGCAAGAGGGAGAAGAAATCATTTGCATGACATTCTTTTTCTACAAACAGAATTGAAGGACAATGCATGAAATAAATTATTGGAAACAAATCTAATCTAAGAGCTGGTAAATGAAAATGTTGGAATGAAACCTATCTTAAGAAGCATTCAAAGGGAACTTTTGGAAATGTAAATAACAAGGAATGGAAAGATTGTTGAAAAATAAACTATGAAATGAAAACTACAAACAACTCCACTACTGCTGCTAAAAAATGAACTCTATTATTTTATAAAAATCTTCCCCATTTGATTCCTTGATTAAAATGAATTTATAGAATTCTGAAAGATGAGCCTTATAGCTGTGCAACAGCTTGCTAGAAGATAGGAACATGTGTTGAGGGAAAAATATAAGTATTATCTTCATCTTGCTTAGTCAATCTTTTTTGGTCATCCAAAACAAATATGCCTATTTTGCAGACCCTAAACAAGCCCCAAAAAAACATTTGAATGTTGAAAAAGTCATGTTTTTCCCTTGCATATCATTAAAGCTCATAAAACAATTCCTAGATGCTTGCAAAAAGGTTCAAACTGCCCAAAACTGTCTCTTAAATATACTTCATTTGTTTGCACAACCCAACAACATGTCTTAAATGCTTGGAATTGTCCCCTAGATGCTCTCAAATGTTGTCCCTTAACTGCTCATAGAAGCCCAAACTACTCAACCTCTTCATAAATTCTATCATACTTATCTTTCACTTAGATCCTTGTTAGCTTCAAAAATTCTAGAGCATGGAAACAAAGTTTTGGAACATTAGACTGGTGAAGTTTTCTCTCAAAACACAAACTGGGTTTTTGTGAAATTTAATGGGTTTTTTCTCCTTGTCTCCTAATTTCTATCCAAAAATATCAAGAACCCAGATAGTAATTTTCAAGATATGATGAAATTTTGACTGCTCTAGCTGAAAATCTCTTGCTTTCCTCATCATGCTCAGTCTTGATAAACTTCATAATTAAGAAAAATACATGCTTTTATTTAACTAACAGAAGAGACATTTTTTTGTCTCATCACTTGCCACATAATAAAATGCTCTATAATGATAAGAATAACACAAAATAGAAAGAAAAAATCATTTTCATTTCATATTTACATCAATCAATTTATATCTACTTCATCCCATTTTTATCTACTTCATTCCATTAATCATATATGGTATCAAGTGACACCAATCAATAATAATCATTTCTTCATTGATCTTCTAATATACTAACTTTCATCCATGCATGTACCATGACACAACAAAAAATAAAGCATAGTACATCCACATAATCCATACATCTTGCATACAAACATGTTAGGAACCATAAAATGCATCTTATAGAAATATCCATCATCACATATATAATAATCATCACAAGTATATATCATGCATGCATTACATCTAGATATATATATATACAAAGCCTACCCAAGGACTCATCAGACACAAATATATAATATATCATGTCCACAGGTTAAAATCATGTGTCCAAAAAATTATTTCATCATCTAAATGCTCGAATCTTTAGAGAACTCCTTCCCTCATAATGGGTAGGAGCAAGATCCCACGACCCTGACGGTCCTAATTCTATGACCCACTCTCCCCATGTTATCCACTCTATCTCAGTAGTGATCTACGAGGTGGTAGCCCCATCACTCCCTCACTCACTGACCTCCATGATTTGGATCTCTTTGATATACTACTGTGTAACTAGGAGCTCATTGATCTAGTGGTACTACTCCCTCATATAAACCCAGTTGTACATATCCTCTTGTGTATACCGTCCGATCTCTAAGACCATCATTATAGTAGGACCCTATGCAATCTCTCAAATCCTCAAGAATGGATGCTTTTCTCGCTAAGATCGAATCACTATTGCATCCCTCTCTATCATCAATTCCTTCACTTGTGCCTATAACCTTTGCACCTGTCCCTCTACACTTTCCAACTATGCTTGTGCACTCGCTAACTTTTCCTACAAACTTTGTACATAATCTTGTAGGTCTATAACTTGACCCACTGTCTCCTCCCCTATTGGTGGGGAGTGAACTACCTCATCTCGTACTAGTGTCTAGATTGTATTGCCTTCTCTCCCACTGAATATGAGGGCGCTACCTATTGTACCAAAAATGGTAGCACCACTATTGGTTGAGCACTATGTTCTGATCCTCCATCATCACCACCCCTACGTCATCCCCATGATTGACTCGGTGATGCAATTTCCTATCTATCCTCCTCTCTCCTCCCCTCTCTGCTCATCCCCACCTACAAAATCTACCAATCATGTGGGTCTCATCCCTTCCCACCATCTATCATATGTTCACGTAGTCCTTGCATCCACAACATCTAGTCTCAACACCCAATGCATTCGAACCAACCCCTTAAATTCTGCAATCATTTTCTCTGCACTAATCATTAGTATCCAATACACTACCCTTCTAGAGGTACAAGTAAATATCACCTCCCCAATTGGTACATCTTGGTACCCCCCAAACTGTTTGCATACCGTGTCTAGTAAATATAACTCAATAATTTGAGTCATCCTCCCAATCAAATAGCGTCTCTATTGAAAATATGGTAGATGATCCCTATCATCTAACCATGCCTCACATCATCTCCATGGTCTCCATGTGAAACTCACCAAGTCATCTATGACCCGTCGCCAATAGGAGACATCTCCCAGCTTGCAATATGTCATTATTTGATCATAACTATACACATATGGTAATCCATGTACTTGTGCTCGCTTTGCCACTAGTTTCATCATCACTATGTGCTCCCATGCCCATATATGTAGGAGTGTCACTCCACATCCTATACTCACCCCATGTATGTACACAACCTGATGAAGCTAATGATACATCGTATCTAATACACATGGACCCCATGCATACACAATACCATCATCTAACATCTGCTCAACCAAACTCCCATATTTGATAAGATATCCTTAACTCCTCATGTCAGGGACTAACATGTTGCTCATCATTGCCACCGATAACAGAGGTAATGTATCAAAGTGTGTTTGCATATAGCTCAAGCTAATCTCATAATACTTTATACCTAGGTCATATATCATCAAAACTCGACTAAGAGCTAACCCCCACCATCTATGCCATAAACTACCCACTCACCATGGATCACGATTTGTAGAATCCTTCACACATCCTCCAAGGTGATCATTGCCTCCCTCGTTGATAATAAAAGTAGCTTTGCTATCTATACCATCTCTCAGCTAACACTGTCATCATCACCATATGTGCTCAAATCTCTGACATATAGGTGATATATAACAAACCTACTACTCCTAGCAAAGTCCGCTCATCCTCACTAATATGCCATGTCAACCTCAAAGCATCGGGATGCCTCCACAAGACATCAATGACTCTTGCCCACCCTACACCCATCCAAACAACTTGGTTAATCTAAGTTTCTATCATTTTCATAACCCCCACCATACTACACAATATTTCATGCATCATTAAGTCAAACCTACCTTTAACACATATCAAACCTAACCATTCACATATGTGTAGTTATAATAACAATTTGTGTATTTCATTCGCTGAGCTCATATGCATTGTCAACCGTTGCATGTTTGTGCAACATGTGTAGCAATGCATATGTGTCATTGTCTAGTGCATATACATTGTTTTCCGACACATATGCACTTTTGCTTGATGTATCTATACCTTGGGTTGGCATAATCATGCCTAAAAACACAAATGCAAAAAATATAAAAACTATATTTTCAATTAACTACTGTATGCATAAATCCACATGCATCCTATGTCCCCCCAATGACGCAATTTCTAGAAAACCCTAGGTAAAACCCTAGCAAAACCCTAATTTAAAAATACAAAAAAATCATGCAAATGACAAAGAAAAGTTAGAAACCCTACCTCTATTGGCATGCCATCCCTCTGTCCAAACATTTGAACCCTCTCCACACGATGATCACCCACTAGAATCCCCACCATTCTCTCACAAAAAAAACTCACACACTAACTCTCTCACTAAATTCCCACAAGTCAAAGAGTGCAAATGAGGATATTTTCCCCCTATCCACTTTTTATATCCCCACCTGCCCCATTTTTCATATTTTTTTATTTTCCTCCATCCCTCTAACCTATTTCTCTCACCTTCACTACTCCCCCATCAAATGCATTCACTTCATTTTATTAATTTGATCATTTTTGCTATCCTCTATTAAATTATTTCATTTTTGTGAGTTTGTCTAAACAAATTACTTTTAATAATTTTTTCCACCAAACTCCCAAGGGGGCATCCCACTTCCATTTCATTCGTTAGGGTAGACTAGGGCATCTAACGATTTTTTTTATATTTTCTTTGAAATAGTGCTATAAAAACACATTGTCTCAAAGAGGGGCTAAATGTAAACATCACATCACACTAATTATTCTTCTAATTTTAATTAAATAATTTATTATTTAATTAATAATATAACATTTCCTATAGTTAAATAATTTTTAACTATTTAATTATTGATAAGTTCTCCCTCCATTATTATTATTATTGTTATCCTCAAGGTATGCCCGCGACTCAAGCCCAACGGGTTCCCTTTACGGGGCGAGCTTGAGGTGAGACTAGTCCTTGGGGCCACGAGGTAACCAATGCAGCCCCCCAACATCCATGGTGGGGTGATTTTTGGGCCAGAGAGAGTCAAACCCAAGACCTCGAGGAGCAAACCCGAGACTCAAACCAACTCCTATAACCTGTGGGGGCCTCCCTCCATTATTTGAATAATTTCATATTATTTATTCTTCCTTGATTAATTAAATAAATTGTATTTAATTAATTAACTCACGAATTATCCCTATTCTTCTCAAATTAATTAAATAAATCATTATTATTTAATTAATTATCCATGTCCCATCTCTAAAATTAAATAATTATTTTAATTATTTAATTAATCCTTCTATTTCTCAACATTATATATTTCTCAAAATAAATAAAATTATTTATTTTATTTATTAAATTCAACCTTGCACATGTAAATAATAATTAAATTTATTTAATTATTAAATACTCATACAAATCCCACCTCACTTGTCGACTAAGACTTACTCTCAGTCCACTCATCAATCAGATCCCCTTCATTCCCACTCACTTTGAGTCCACTAAGCAATCAATTCAATCCACTAACCATCAATTTCAGAAAACATTATAATCAGTCCTCTTAACTAATCCATATGATTATAGTTACTTGGAATCATGCAGTCACTTAACTAACCCTCAATTCATCTCATTAATTCTAAGCCCTTGATCTTTTCAATCTCTCATCTGATATTGACTATTGATCAATGTCACCAAATATCTATAAATTAAACCATCCTATCATTCATTTTCATCTTAGATCTTGTAAGGAAACTATACTTGAATTTTTACAATGCTTTATTGCTATTGTTCTTATAAAAATATGAGAGCAAAGCTTACTTACACCATTCTCCAAGGTGAATAGAGGAGAATAATTGAGCTATGCTAGAGAAAATTGTGTGTGTTTCAGTGTGTGCAAGGTTTGCATTTTGTTTGATTTAGTTTGTATTATTTGCTTTATTGGTGTGATCTTTCAATTGTGATTATTGTTGCTTACTGATTATATTTGAGTTTCACAGTTGAATTTCTAGGTCATACAATTAATATTATTAGTGTTATCATATTAAAAAAAACTAGTATTATTACATTATAATAAAGAAAAGATTATGATAAAAATAATTATTTACAAAAAAATAATAAAGAAGTAATTATTCTTACAATTTAATAATTAGATATACGTATTATGTAAAAAATAGGTCAATAGAAATTATATTTTAGTGGTAGATTTTTAAAATAGGAGAAGGATGCCAGTATAATTGTTCTAAATTATTAGGATAAATTGACTAAATATACTAATATATAGATAAGATATTAAATAATAATATAAAGTTAGAATTAAAATTAAAAATATAAAGTTAGAATTGTAATATTGGATTATAAGAATATCAAAAACCTTAATAATTCATAATAAGTAGGATATTGAAAAATACATAATATTATGCAAAAAAATTAAATTAAATATTAGAAATTAAAAGTTAATTAGAAATATTAGTAATTTATATAATATATATATTATAATATTATAAATAATTAGTTAATTGGTAAGTATTACATTTGTTTTTAAGAAATAAAAAATAATTTTTTCAATTAAAAATAAACAACTAGAAATTAATTGAAGGTCTTACATGTCTTTTGAAGCAATATACGATGAGAGGGCTCATTCGAGGATGGAGTTGGATCTTGAATATTGACTCTTACTCTCACCTCCAATTTGTGGATGATACTGCTCTTATGGGTCTAGCTAGGATAGAAGAAGTAACAAATTTTAGAAAAGTGATAGAAATTTACATATCTTCTTCTAGCCAATAGATTAATGAGGAAAAATCTAGCATTTTATTTTCCAACACTCTTGAGCATATTCAACATAGAATTGTACACATTTTACAATTTCAAATTTGAGTTCTACCTGTGGAATACCTTTGTATTCCCTTTATGTTGGGATCCTTAGAAGAAATCAATGAAAAAAATAGATCATAGATTGTTTTGCATGCTTTCCTATATACAAATTTCTCATTTTGACTACTCCTAAAAGTTTCCTTAAGGAATTTGATGGTCTTTCCAAGAAATTTTTTATGGGCAAGAAATAAAAATGGATTCTAGCTAGTTGGAATTTGGTTTGTAGTCCCACAAAAATGGTTGGCCTTGGTTTGTGACAACTAGAGCTGAATTGCAAAGCTTTAGTTGCCAAGTTATACTAGAGATGGTGCAAAAATCATGATAAACCTTGGGAAAGAATTTTTAACTTTAAATACTTGGGAGGAGTGGAGGTTGAGGATATTCCATGGATGGAGTTGACTGGGAGTGGTTCCCTAACCTAGAATACTCTAAAAAGGGGGGCTTTACTTATTAAAGGACTTTTTTGGATTACCAACAAGGGTAACAAAGATATGTTCTAGAGTGATTCTTAGGACAATCATGCCCCTATTCTATCTTCCTTTCCTCAAATTCAAAGTCTAAGTGTTATCTTCCCAGAGGTTGGGTGGTCCAAACTTGTTGATTTTAAGCGATCTATTTAGCTAGGAAGTTCTCTAGATCATTGATGGAAAGACCCCCAAAGTTGGCTTGGTGGAGGATCAAAAGTGGATTGTAATATTTTGGCTTCAATTCTTGTTGTGAGACCTTGTAGGTCTCTAGAGGAGTTAAACATTCTTGCATGGAACCATAATCTAAAAGGTAGTTTTTAGTCTCTCTTGGTTAGCATTCTATTGCAATGCATAGGGAGGTGAATACTAATTTTCCTTGGTGGCAAAGAATTTGGAACAAGTATGGTTGGCCTAATTGTAATTTTTTTCATGTGCCTCTTGAGCCATAGTAAATGTCTCACTTGTGAGAACATAAAAAAGAGGGGTTTCCAGGGACCCTCCATTTGTTTCCTTTATGGTAGTCATGAAGAATACACTAGTCACTTGTTTTTCCAATGCCCTTTTTCTTTGGAAATTTGGAGTTTATGGTGGAAGGTATGGAATAGATTAATCATCCATGCCACTTCTTTGATTGAGATTTGGAATAGTATGGTAAGACCTCTAGCCTCTACTTTCTTTCTTATGGTTGTGTGGGATATTGGGCCTTCTTTTATTTTTTTGGCAGATTTGGTTGGAGCTAAATCATCATATTTTTTAGGGTTGTTAGATCAATGCCACCCAAATGTGGATTAAAACCAAAGGTATTATCAAAGAGACTATATAAGATAAATTTACTTTTGAGTTCCCTCTTTCCTCTTTTGATCTACATCTTGCCAAGATTTTGGGGTTACCTCCTTTGTCCTCCTCCCAGGTTAGACCTGATAATAGAATCCATGTATCCTTGAGGGTGAACATATTTGGGAAGTGGTCCCCTCTTATTTATGATTTCTTGAAAACTAACTCATATGGTTCTTCCTGAGGTAATCCTAGTGTTGCAAGAATGGGCAATGTTGGTCATGATAATAGGGGAGCGGTTTAGTTCCTTTTCTCTACTCATATGGGTATTTAATCCAATAACCAAATGGAAGGTTGGGCATTCTTCAAGATTTGGTGTGAGCTTGGTCTATGTGTTGGATAAGAATCATCTATGAAAATAACTGTATAATTTTGGTTTCCCTTCTAAACAAAATAAATTTGCAAGAGTCTTCCTAGTGATTGGCTTTGGTGGTGAAACAGATCCTTAATCTAGCCTCTAGCTTTGATTTTATCACCTTTATCCACATCCCCACAAAGTGTAATAAGGTGGTTTATTGCTTAGCTAAATGGGCCTCTAAGGGAACATATAGATAGAATATGACTTATTGGGCCAATTTGACCCAAGATAAGGCTCAATAGCTTCTTAAGCTTATCCATCTAATGACCAAGGGGTTTGTGTGTTGTTGGATTGAGACTTGGAGGCTTGGTTCTAGCTAGCGCTTTGGATTGTATGGGTCCTTTGTAGTTTGGTGTTGTGAGTACTCTTGGTGGACTCTTCTTCTGATGCTTGCCATTCTGGCAATGACTATTTGGAAGTCATTATGGTTTGCATGTAATTAACTTCTTATAATTAATATGTTTTCTTTTTACCTCCAAAAATTAAAAATATTTATAATTATAATTTAAACTTATAAAACTAATTCAATCGATAGTGATGATATTATAAATATAAATACTATTTAAATGTGCATTTTCTATTCATAAGACATGGCTTCTAAGTAATTTTAAATATATTTTTAGTTAAACTTTGTGCATGTCTACATTAGTCAAGATAAATATAAACTCTAGTCATGAAAGATTATAGCACACAATTGATCAATAATTACAAATATTAATAACTAATTAAACAATACTTATTACAATATAATTGCTACTAATAATTTTTAAAATTCATAAATAAACACGATTCTTCAAACTAAAACAAAGCAATATAATAAAAAAAATTCTTAAATATTTTAAAAGTAAAATAAAAAACTATAATGAAAAAAATATTTTATATTTAATTTTAATTTCTGACCTAATTCATAATTATATATAAGTAATTTTTAAGTAAACAATATAAATAAAATAGAATTGCTAACAAATGATTTTAATGTAAAACATATATAACTAGAAAACCAATAGCTATAAAGGATTTGGATTGAAAAGTAATGTGTTGATGTAGTGTAAACTATAATATATGTTAGCTCATGTAATCATGTTGACTTATTACTCCTTCAAACATAGTTTTATGTGCAAATAAAATAAATTTGGTATTTATACTCAACTTTGCATTATGTCAAGGAAACAATGAATTACATTTGTTATGAGACAAAAGTGATTGCATACCTATTAAATATAGGTGACTTGTAGAGAAAGTTATTTTAAGAGGAGAGGAGGAGATTTGGAGCCGAAATGTGTCTTTTATGTCGTAAAAGAAGTGAACACTTATGTAAACAGGAGGAAAGCTCTGACCTTCCTCCATGCTCATAGTGCCTGCCATGATGTGCCTCTCCCTACCGCATTTGGTCTTTATTTTGTTTGGTTTTCAGGGTCCCGCTTAGGTTTTTGTTTGTTTTCCCAGGTTTGCTTGCACCAATGTGGAAAGCCGAGGGGTTGTATTATCGATGTGATGGGGAGTTACAAACTTCCACGGTCCGCGGTGGTGATGGAAAGATGCTCAAGTTAATTTAGGCTCCAAATATATAGTGATTCGTGGTAAATGTGTCAGCATTCCATAAAGGCCAAATCTCAGAGGATTGAAGATCAAGAGGATGAGTGGCAAGGGAGGAGAAGGACAAAGCACCTTCTTCTTCATCCTCCTATGACTCCACTGATGAGGTTTGTAAAACAAACCGAGGACACAACAGTAAAATTGCTTTTTTCCTGGCTGCTAGTGAGGCTTAAAATCAAGAAATACATGATAGCATTCTAAAAATGTGCAAAAATTAGGGTTTAATTTTATTATGACGGTAAAAAGGGTTATTTGTGGTGATGTAAGGTCCATGTAAACTGCTGGGTAGAGAGTAATTAAAAACAAGTTTAGCAAGTTGCAACGGCTTTTCTGAGTGCTTTGGCTTGGGTATTAGATGCTCAATGAGGAAGTTCCCAGCCCCATCGATCCTCAGGTGGATTGTGGGCTCAAATAGGTTCCATAAGACTCCCAACCTCATCCTCTTTGGAACCTTATAAGCATAATAGGTTGATGACACTCAAACCGCTCTTCCCACCAGATGCAGAATGGTGTCACTAGAATTGATATTTTGGATGAATTAGAGATCATAATTAAAAATGACACATTTACCTGTCCCTTGAAACCCTAGGTGGGTTAATTGCCTGTTATCTTTGTCGTAAAGAAGGGCACAACAGGAGAAATTGCCTGTTAATAAGAAGGGAAAATAATGGCAACAATCTGAGGGGGGGAAATGTATCCTCTTCCTATGGAAATGGTGGAGATAATTTTGAAAGCTAAAAAGTAGTGAATGCAGTCTGTCTCCTCCAATGTAACAGAATTTAACTTTCCTTGGCACCGGTTTTAATGAGGGCCGAAAGCACCCAATTAATGTTAGAATTAGTTTGATATTAAATATATCAAAGGAAAACCCAAATGAGGGCCTTCCGAAAAATTAACAACCAAATATAAAACCCAGAATGCCTCTAGGAAAATCTAGATGCAAAATAAGACTTTGATTATCGAAATAATTGCAGTGAAATTAGACAAGAAAAGATAAATGACCTTGACAAAAGAGCCTCAAAAATGAAAGAAATGCAATAAATAACGTTATATGTTATACAAATATCCATGTTGGGAAAATGAAACAAACAGAACAATGGTGTATCTGAAACAATTAATTTAATTTTCACAGAAAATGAATGAATCAAAGAGAATTAATAAAGGAAGATGATAAATCAAGCTTCCGGCCATATAAATGCTTAGAAAACACATCAAAAAGATTAAAAGTGGAATTGGAATCCTAAGGGCTGACCTACTGCCTCACCTTTGAGTTGATAGATTCGACAATTGTCAATTGGAAAACCAACCTACAAGTGAAGGGGCTCAATTGGCACTTGGGCCTCCCTCCACTGTGTATTTGGTAAAAGGAAATGAAACTGTTGATGAAATACCGGTGCATGATTCCCTTCCTAATCTAGGAATAAGTGATTGCTCTAGCCCATATCAAGAATCAATAGTTATGCTCATGCTTGATGGAGTGGCAACTTCTAATGGGTTGATTTCACATTCAGGAATAGAGTCTGCAAAGGATGTAGAGGAGCTCTTTAATAAGGATACAACAAAAGGGGAGGAGGCCTCCATGGAAATAACAGTGAGGAAAACCAAGAGGTATAGGAGGAAAAAAGGATTGGGGGCTGATGGAGCCATAGCCAATGATAGTATCCACCAAAGTGCCAGAAAATGGGTTATTCTAATTCCATGCAGAGCATAATTAGAAAGAACCCCAATGCTTATGAATTTGGGCAGACTTCCAAAAAGCTTGATGAACCCACTTTCTGTGGAATGTAAGGGGGTTGGAAACCCTAGACAAGAAGCATGTGGTAAGGAGATTCCTTACCCAGAGGAAAGGAAAAGACATAATTCTCCTTCAAAAGGTGAAGTTTGTTGGCTTTGCTTTAGAAACATCTCTTAAAGTCATTTGGGGGGAAGCCTCTCAGTTTGTCACTAGGCATGAAAAAGTGAAAGGAGGTACTGCAATCTTGTTGGCCAAGGAATGGGGTCAGTTTGTGGTTGATTTTAGTGTCTCCCCTTGTAATAGGGTTGTTTGGGTCATCCTCAAGAAGGGGGATTCCAACTTCTGTATTTGTTCTATCTATGCCCCAAATGATTACAGTGACAAGAGCCTACTATGGAATTAGCTCTACAACCTGCAAGAGATCCCCTGGATTCTAGGGGGAGATTTCAATTTTTTTGAGAAAAGTGAAGATAAATGGGGAGGTGTGCCCCTAGAATGGAAGGGTAATGAAATATTTTTCTAGCATAGAATGAAGGCTAAACTAAATTTAGAAGATCCAATTGAAGGGAAAAAAATGGAATGCTCTGGTATTTGGTTTACTTGGTGCAATAGCCAAAAGGGAGGGAGGAGGATCTACATCAGGTTGGACAGATTCTATATGAACAAGGACTTCTCCTCTGTTGTGCCTATGAAGGACATACACCCTCTCAAATCACCATCCTATTAGGGTGAAAGTTAGCCTCAAGACTAGAAAATCAAAAGTTAAAGGTTCAAGTGAAGGCTTCAACCTTAATATTGGGTTGCTAAAAGATAGTGATTGCAAGAATGCAATAGATTCCCTAAGGGAAATTAACAAATGGATGCATAAAGACCTAAGTGTCATTTATTGATGGGATTTGAATGTGAGGGGTTGGAAAAAACTCTTTCAAACAATAGGTAGGAAGAGGGAAATGGGCAAGAGGTGGGAGGAATGCCTTCTGTAGGAGAGGCTTCTTGAAGTTGAGTCTAACCTTCAAGAGAAGCCAAATGAAGATTGTCTAGCCAACAATTTATGTTTGGCCAAGAATTCCTTGAGAAGGATACATGCCTTCAAAGTCAAAGGTTTAAGGGTAAGATAAAAAATGAATTGGTTGGAAAATGGAGACAAGGGGTCCAAGTTATTTTTCAAGTATACCAAGGAAAGATATGTAAGGGGGTAGATTGATCAAATATGGGTAGAAGGTGTAAGCTTGACAAGTCAAGAGGATATAAGAAAATAGTTCTTCCAGTTTTACAAGGACTTATTCAAATCATATGGGGACAAGGAGTGTAGCTACAAAGCCAAGGAGATCATAAAGTAGGTTGTCCCAAAGAAAATTAAGATGGTAGAAGCTTGTAACCTTGGCAAGATCATTTCAAAAGAGGAAATTAAGTAGGCCATCCTTTCTCTAAAAAATGATAAAACACCTAGGGTAGAAGGACTTCATGTTGAATTCTATGACTTTCATAGATTGGGTGTGCGATGATTTATACAATGTCTATAATGAGGCTTTGGAAAAAGGCTCTCTAGGCAAAAACATCAACAGAGGAATAATAAAACTGCTTAGGCCAAAGGATGGGGATCAGACCCTTGTCAAGAACTGGAGGACAATTACCCTCCTCAATGTATCCTATAAGGTCTTGGCAAAAATTCTAGTAAATAGATTGACCAACATACTACCTTCCTTTATAAACAACTCCCAAATTGGCTTCATAAAGGGAAGGTACATCCTGGAAAACCTTATTACCAGCTAGGAGGCTACGGAATGGGCCAAATAGATAGGGCAATAGGTTTTAATGCTCTTACTTGATTTTGAAAAGGCTTGTGACAGAATTGAATAGTCATTTATTCTAATGTTTATGGCTTTCCTAGATCCTTTTGTGACATGGTCAAAAAATTGTTCAAGGATGTAGTTGCTTAGGTTGATGTGAATGGTACTCGTACTGAGGAGTTCACCCTGGAGAGTTCTATAAGGAAAGGATGTCCCCTAGCCCCAACACTTTTTGTGATAGCATCTGATGCAATATACTACCTTCTAAGGGATTGTAGGTCCTCTCTTGTGGTAAAAGGAATCATTCTCCTAGACAATAATGAACTCATCAACATTTAGTTTGTTGATGATGACACAACCCTTTCATTCAATTGGATGAGAAAAATATGGTTAAGCTAATGGAAAAACTCAACATCTTTTGTCAAGCTTCGGGTGCAAAGATTGCACTTATCAAATCTTGCATGCTTGGTTGGTCAGATACCCCCCATAATGGTAAATAAAATTCAACCTGCAATGGGGTGGGCCTCAAAATCTTGTAAGGTACCTTGGCATCCCAATTTCCATTTAACCCAACTTGAAAGAGATGTGGATCTAGGTAAAGGAGAAAATTGAAAAGAAAATTGATAAATGGAACAAACAATACTTGTCGATGTTGGAAGGCTTCAAAATTTTCAAAAGATTCTTTCCTCCTATACCATCTACTTTGCTTCAGTTTGGTTCTTTAGTTGCTATCAAATTAATGAGATTCAAAAGAAAATAAGGAGGTTCTTGTGGTCTGATGGGAGAGGAAATAGGAAAAGGCATTATGTAAAATGGGAATGGTGCACCATAGCCAAGGCAAGGGGAGGTTTAGGACTTAAGGATTTGAGGATGCAAGGAATTACCCTGGCATCCAATGGATAATAAGTTCCTTGGAAGGGGATGAACCCTGGAAGGTCCTTATAAGATAGAATAAACGATCTCAGTTCCAAAACAAGGTAAAGCATGGAGATTTCCCCCTTTTTGTGATATTCTTAGTAGTACTCATCCATATCCCCTATAGACTCCAATGTGTTCAAAACAATCTAGAAGAATTGGGAGACTGTTAAAATGAATATGACCAATTACCACTTCATCAAGGATGGGAATATAACTATCATGGAATTTGAAACATAAAGAAAGACCCCTTGCCTTAATCAAAGGTTGCTCAACTAAAGCTTAGGCTCAGAAAGGTATTAAATACTTCAATGACATACTCAAGGATGGCTAGAATGACTTAAGTGCTAAATTAAACCTTCCTCCAAGCAATTGGAGAACTTACACAATGTTAAAGGATGCTTGTAAAAACATGCAATTCCCAGTGGAGGATGAAACAGACAATTAGGAATACCTGCAATATAAATGGAAAAATGGTTCTTCACTCTAAAAAATTAATGTTAAAACAATCTATGATACCCTAGTTGAACAGGTTAACATCACTAAGCATGTCAATAGAGTTTGGAATGTTAATTTAAACAGTAAACAATGGTAAAATATTTTTGTAAAGAACTAGAAAAAATAACTTGAACCTAAAAATCTTGTTTTAGATGGTTGCTAATACTCCAGAGGCTCCCTTACAAAATTAATCATGAAGACATTGACATTTGTAATCTGTGTAGAGTACCTAAATATATAAAACATATTTGTTGTGACTGTATTTATGCTAAAGAAGTATCAAAATTGTTCTATCATGACATGAATATATGGGGATTTGATAATACTCCTAGCCCTGCAAAAATTATGTTTGATGTTGATAAACAAATGAATAAAGAATGTTCTATCCTTTGGTTGTGCTTATCCTCCAAAATAGTATGGGCTATTTGGAAAGCTCAAAATGAAGATATGTTTAATGGGAAAAGGAGAGTGCTTATCGAGTCTTGCAAAAGGCTCATGGTCTACAATGTTGTTGTGCAGGTTCACATCACCATATAAATCTCAAAGGACAAGTTTTGGAAATTTCTAGAAAAGAGGACAATATACATTGACATTCAGGAGGCAAGATATGGGCATATGTGGCATGAGGGGAAACATGGTGTGGAAGTATTCTTAAAGGAACTTAAAGGGTTTCAGGAGCTTAATGGAGTAGGCAATACCAGTAAGGAAAGGGCACAATACAGTAGGGATAGGTTGGAGGAAGTTACACAAGCAGAACAGGAAGCAACAGGGGTCCTTGTTAACATGAAATTTGCAGGAAGGAATAGATCTACCAGAGGCTAGTATAAGGAATAACAATGTAATATGTAAAGAAATAACAATATGTTGGTCCTTTTTGTAAATTTGGCATATGTACATCGGGTATATATTGTAAACCATTTTGTAAATCTAGCTTTTGGTCCTTTTTTATGTAAGTAAAGACACAACTGAAAGTATATGTAATTGGGAAGGGAAATAGAATATGTAAATGGGAAAGAAATACTAATGTAGCATGTCACACCCCAATTTTATAGCTACTATTGCATAGAGAAATTGATTATAATGTTTGAATCTTTATGGTGAATAAAACAATGGTGTTCTTGTTATCAATAATGGCGTTCTATTTAAATGATGGTTACATTTGAATGTTACTTCAATTGATGTAATTTTAATTAAATGTTGCATAGAATCATGGAATAATGTTATTCTAACTTGTGAGATATTATTACCTTGTTATGAGCATATGACTGCCGATGTCATGTCATGGTGCGCAGGTATGAAGACTGTTCCTCCGGACAGAGGACAGACATCATTCGGGGAGGAACTTGGTCGGGTAAACAGTAACGGTTACCAAATTTAGCATACACACACATACTATAGATTGAGTAAGCCAAGTTTGTTTGTCGAGATAAGGGTAAGTCATCCATAGGCTTGTTTATTGACATTAAGGTTCTTAATTCACTTCTTTATGCTTTAGGAGATGTGATTGTTTAACGTCAAACTTGCTATACCATGACCCAAGTATGAATGATGTGAAAGATATGTGTTAAAGATTTGATTGGGAACGCACATACATCTATACATTGTGAACACGTATCTATATGTACAGACATATCAATACATGTGTACGTTAAGCAGACGGATATGCTCATACACATGTGTTGACATGTATATACGCATACATACGTATACATAAGTGTATATATGTACACATTCCGCCTGATGTTTGTGGTGAAAATAATATTTAATATTATTGCCTAGCAAATTTACATATATATTTATGTATAAATGTAGATAATAACGATGTGATTATATTTATGGATATATACATAAATACATAAATATCTATGTAAATATATTATATATTTATATTTTTAAAATATATGTACTAATATTAAGGTAATATTTACATATATGTAAATATATATAAATATCACGATGTAATGTCGGAAAATATATATATTTATATATTTAAAAATATTACACTTAATTAAAATACATATATGATAAAAATATATAAATATATGATATTGAAATATCAAATTGTATAAATTAAAATGAAAAACATTACATTTGAAGACTTAAAAAAAAAAAAAAGGAAATATTTGATTTTGAAATCAATATTAAATATTTTGAGCTATGGGAAATCGAAATATTAAGAGAGTTAAATATTTGAAATACAAAATAATTCAAAGTGTAAAGTTGAAACATAATTTTAAAGGAAAATTTTGAAGAAAGCCATTCCCGTGAAAATGAGATGGATGCCTGTAGCGCACGACCATCGCCAGATATAAGGACGCGGCTAGAAAGAAGGCGCACACAACCTGAGAAATGAAATGTGGACGCCTATCGATGAGGGACTTTGTCTCGGCATTAATATTTACTTATATTTATCTGTTAAAATGCGCATAAACTTGTAAGTGGCATTTTATCTTTCTGAATTGAAATATTCATGATTTGCTGGCTCAAATAATGACAAATCACCTTCAATTTTGATGACTTAGGGTTTAAGAATCTGCCAGGTATCATTTTGACTAATTTTGGGCTCTTTGTTGTCAATCCACATGCCTCCATTAGTGGAAAACGGTTGCATTTCGAGCTTATAAATATAGACGCCATACTATTTATTTTCTACCACTTGTGCAATTCGAGTTTAGCTACTTCTCTAAGTTTTTATTTCTAATTCGTTGAGTTGTTTGCATACTCTGTTTTGCTGAGTTGAAAAATACAGCGACTTTACCAACAATTGCCATTAACGGTGAATTTCCCAAATTAAGCCGAGAGTGATACTATTGTGAGATTTGTGTTGAATAAGGAATTAGTGGAGAATACATTTTTAAGATTAGATTGATAGGGAGTTGTTATAGAGTGAGAAATCATTGAGATTCTGGCAGCTTGATTCAAAGAGGGATTGGAAGAACAATTTTTGAAAGGAGAAGCTTTTAAATACAGGCATGGATTTTCTTCATTTTGTAAATTCAATTTGAGAGCTGTTTTCTATTATCTTGTGTTTGTTTGTTTAACTTAGTTTTTAAAGAATAGAACTATAAAGCAAAACATTTACTAGATAGGCATAAAAGAGGATTTATGTGAAAAGAACTTAAGGGAATAGTTCATTTATCATAAAAGGGGAATTATGTGTAAGGAGCTTAAGGGATTAGCTTTACTTACCTTGCATTATAGGGAAATAATGGAAAAAGATAAAAGGGGAAGGATTTATTTGCATTTTGAATGACTAATGCATGTTGTGTATGATCTCTATATATGGAGAATACGTAGATGCACTTATTATCTAGTAGGATCGAGATGAAGGCAGAATCAAGTAAAGTCTTTTAGCTTAAAGTTATTAGGATAACCGAGACAAGCTAAGTACTCCTAGGATAAAGAATTCCTAATTAGGAGGATTGATATAAGACACTTGTGGACTGCTTCATTTCTAGTAGGTTCGTATGATTGTAGGATGTCTGGGATGACGGTTTCATCCATCGTTGACAAAACCCATGGCTAGAGGCAGTTTCACAAGTCAAATCGGCCTTGAGTAGTGTTTATGATCGATGACCTTCATTCAAAGTACTGAATGAGAACACTTTGGCCAAAGTAGTGAAAGATACGACATCCACTTAGGAGTGAGATAGTTGATACTACACTGTCAGTTCATTGTGAGCCGAGTACTAGATCGAGATTGTGAAATAGCAAGGTTCTAGTTGTGTAGGACACAACACTATGCTCAGTTGGTAATCATTAAAGGATACCCTACCAATCTCTTCTTCCAAGGGAGGGCCATCTATCTAACGATAGGTGTGTGGGGGACCGCATTAGAAGTTTGTGGTTGGGAAAAAAGCGCCCGAGTAATGTTTCTCCTCCACAGCAAGCGGCCGATGTACCAAGATTTGAAAGGACGGATTCCTGGACCTTCTTACTTCTATTTGTGCAAAAGCTTACGAGATATGTATGTAACTGTATTACTTTTGATCTCTGATTTGTATTTGCAATGCAAATGAAATTCATGTGGAAACATATTGTAACTTATGCGTGTTATCAATAAAGAAAGAGTTACGATGTTTGTTTAAATTCGCACCTCTGGTATGCGGATTTGAAAACGGACAGCTATGCACAGATAAACTGCTCTTCAAATTAGGAGGGGAAGCTCCCTCTTGCTGATGATGTTTGAAAGAAAGAAAACTAAAACTAAGTTGCCTATCTTTTTGGATCAGCTTAGAGCACAAGGTTTTTTTAAACACAAACGCCGCAGCTGAGATTTTCTGATAAGAAGTTCAACTACGACTAACTTAAACTAAAGACGTTCCTAACCTCTCAAGTAATAGCAGAGCAAGAGAAGTTAGAAATTAACAAGGCAGATTTTCTGACAAAAATACTTTAACAATCTCTCTCCCAACAAACACCTACACACTTCACTGTAAGCTGAAATAAAGATCATAAAAGCACAACATAGATAACGGAAATCTGAGATTTTAGACCAAGGCAAAAGAGGCTCATGATTTTATTACTCAAATCTTTGAAACAAAACTCCCTTCTAACATGCCTTGAACAAGAAATTGCAGCTAAGGAGGCTTGCAAACTTATTCTTAACACAATAGAAAACAACAATCTCACTAACTCCTTGTTGGCTAAAGAGGCTCAACAATTTGCTTATCACAACACAACTGAACTGAAACTGAATAACAACTTGCTGCAATACAGGCCCGCAATTTGCTAACACAATAGCCGTTCAACACAAAATTAGGCCCGACCTTTGTTAACAACTGCGGCTAAAAGAGACTTCGGCGGAGTTTGTTGCTCATAATAACCGTTAAAGAAACTAATGAGCAAAGGCTCTTATTTATAGAGAAGCAGAGGAGTAGGGAACCCTAAAATCTCCTTACTTTCACAATCTAGGGCTTGCTCAGCAAGCAAGCTTTATTACTAAATCTAGAAAGATAAAACCCTAGAAAGCAGAAAAAGCGGGAAACACCAACTATTACATCTTATCTTCTTTCTATCCTCAAAGAATGGATAAGGATTATTCCAAGAATAGAAAGAAAGCGGGAAAGAAAGCTTCTAGAAGAAAGCTGCTTTAAAACTCGATCACATCCGCTAGGAAGTTTGAGATTGTGTCCCGGTTCGGTGCATCTATGCCATCAACAGCAAAACACCGCTTTTCAAGAATATCTTCAGCATCTGCAATGGATCTCAGGAAATCTTCAACCTCATTGGCCGCTTTATTGAACTTTGCTGACATCACTGAAATATGACCTATCCTTCCGCCAACTGGATTGCAACTATGAACAACACTTTTATGTTTCCTTTCGTTCACTCTGGGCAATCTTCTTGCTGTATTTGTCTTTATGCATATTCCACATCTTTTCACATTCATCCCTTGAAAGAGTTACACTTTCAGGCCACGGGGGAATGGAAAAACACTTTTCAACCATATCAGGCTTTAGACTGCAAATCAACCTACCATCTGCTGACTGGATCTCCCTAGTAGCCGGGTTGTAATGCTTAATGCAAGCGATTACGAACTCAAGGCTCTGAACTGATATAGGAATAGATGCTGCTGCGAGGAGTCCAGAATGACCCGGGTTTTTGATTGAAGTGTTGCCCGTTCTCTCCAAGGCACGTAGGTCGAACACCGACTTGACATGATGCAAATGCTGTCAATTTGTTTGTGCAATTATTGAAAAGTCTTTGATTGACTTGAAAACATTAGGAGTGTACTCATTTATACAGCTTTCCAGAAAGAATGGTTGTCTTCGCCTTGGTTCGGACAAGTCTTGTCACCGATTTCTATTTTTTAGGATGCTGATTTTTTATTGTTAGCTGTAGTTGAATTTTTGAGAAATTTACACGAGATATGGGTTTTGTTGAGAATGGCGATGCGAACCAACCAGATCGTCGGATTTTTTTGAAAATCTTGAATTTTAGAAATTTGGCAAACAAAGCCTATTCTTCAGTTTTTTTTTCCAAAAAAGTAACCTTCACGGGTTTTGTTGAATATCGTTAAAATAAGATTGAAGTTGATTGGATTTGCAAAACTCGGCGTTTGATTGAAAAAGCGATAACCCTGGTTTTGAAAAAAGCTTCGCGATATGGATTTCTTGAGGAAGGCTGATTGGAAAAGGACCAGATGGTTGGAATTTAGATGCAGGTTTTCCAGCGACATGCAAGATAAAGCACTTGCACCTTGATGAAGTTCTTGAAAAAAGTTCTTTAGAGATAGAGAACAAAAAGACCAGGATAGTGAAAAATTAGAAAACCTTAAAGCATACTGCTTGAAAAACTTGATCTTACGGAACAAAAGCTTGAAGAACAAAAGGGTTTATGCTTGCTGGTCTGAAAAATCTGATGTAAAACCGCCTTGGTTCTTGAATCACAAAAATTCTTCAAACTTACTGCTCCAACTTTCTCCTACGGATGCTACACATGCATAATGAAAAATACATTGAAAAGAAGTGTTAAATGACTTAGGTTAGCGTTGGGTTTTGCTTTTTTCTGCTTTTATTTCAAAACCCTAAATCTCATCCCCAGTTTGGACGCCATCCTTCTCTTCAAAATTTTGAAACTTTGAAAATCTTCAAAAATCTTCTAAGGCATGGAAATTTGGGCGCCTTTCTCCAAGAGGGGCGCTCAACTTCAACTTCACCAGACTTAGTCAAAATTTCCACTTTTTCAACTTTCCTCATTTTAACACGCCACTTCGCCTTTGATTTCCCGTTGACAGGTTTACCCGATAGGCGAGCTGAGTGGTTCACTGGGGAGCCGGACTGATTCTGAAGAAGACGTTCTGGAGGCACCTCCTGCTAAAAACTTGATTTCGACCTCCGAATTCACGGGAGGCTTTTCCTTTTAGGGGCGCCCAGTTTCTTCAGTGTTAGCCATTTTTCTAATTTCCAAGTTCTTCATTAACCTCTCTTCCGCAGATGATCTTATTAAATCTTGAGCTCCGGGCGTCGGATTGCTGAATGGCTGTGCTCATCGCGAAGCTGACGGAGAATGAAGAGGAGTCCTCTGGAGACACTTTTGTCAAAAAGTGGATTTTTACCCTTCAAAAGGTTGGGCGCCTATCTTGACTGGGGGCGCCCAGTTTACCAACACTTAGTTTATTTTTTGACTTTTTTCACTTTTGCTTTTGGATTTCTCTTTTCAACTCTCATCGGACCCTCTGTTCAGCCTTTTGAATCTGATGATTGCGAGCTCCGTTTGTCGTGCTGAATAGCTCACTGCAAAGCCAGTTGAATTCTAAAGACATCCCGTTGTAGCTTTGACTGCAAATTCCTCTGTTTGCACCCTTGAAAAGTTGGGCGCCTTTCTCTTCTTAGGGCGCCCAGTTTCTCCAGACTTAGAAAAATTCATGACTTCAATCTTCTTCAAGTTTCAGATCTTCATTTTATACCTCCACTTTGACTTGAATTTGCTGGAGACTGGATCGTCGGATGCTCTGACGGGGATATCCATCGCGAAGCTGACTGAACACTGAACAACTTCTATTGGGGATCCAAACCCTAATTCACTCATCTGGTGACCTAAAAAGGTGGGCGCCTTTCTTCAACATGGGCGCCCAAACTTAGCAGACTTAGAAAATTTTCATGACTTTTCAACTTTCCTTCCTCGATCCTCGTGCATGTTCATCATTTTACCTTCTGCCGGAAGTTTGAATGCTAACATTGACGCCTAGCAGTCAGATGACCTCCATTGATGACCTCGGAACTCCAGATATGCTTCTGAAAAAGCTGAATAGACCCAGTAGGGCAAAACTGATTATTTTAAGATTCTGACTGCACCAGCCTGATATGGACACATTTTGAGCCAATCAAAATAGGTTAGGACTTTGTGGGATAACTTTCTATTTTAGAAATTTTTTATTTTTAGAAAATTTTGCCAGTATCCGTTTCAAAAGAAACCCAGAAAAACCCAGAAAACTTTACTATTTCGAGAAAATTTCTAAAAATAGCAGTTTTCCTAAAATTTAGGGATGAAAAACTGAGATCTGGGTTTTGTAGGTTAAGCTGCTCCTAACAGACCCAGATCGTCAGAAATTGAAAAATTTGTGTTTTAACCCTCCATGCAAGACATGCACACCCAAATTTTGACCTTTTTGACTGTTTCGACAAGACTTTTACTTATTTCTTCAAAATGTCTAAGTGTAACAAAAATTTTAATTTTCGGGTACAACATTGGCTCTGTTTGGGGACCATGGCGGATACTTTCGGCATAGGAGAACCATAGAATCTCTGAAGTTTGAGCTTAGACCAGTGCCTTGTCCATTGGGTATCGGAGTCGGCATCATTTCCTAATCACCTATTTGCAAGACATTCCTTAATCACCTATAACCGGACTTCCTAAAAAATCACCTAATAGTTGGACTTCCCTATTAATCACCTAAAACAAGACTCCTAATCACCTAAAACACGACAAGACTGTTACGGAAGGGGAAATACAACATAACGAAAACATCACGGAAAGGGGAAACACATCACGGAAAGCAATGAAAAATATGTACAAAGATTGATTTCGAGAACTTACTCCACCCCCGGAGGGACGAAGTGCTTCAGATACTGCCCGCTGTGTGGTAGAGGGAGGAGACTTCCATCCAAGCGCGAGAGAATATAAGTGTTCTCTCCGGCGAACTCGTGAATGGTGAAAGGTCCCAGCCACAAGGAATCAAATTTGCCATGCATTCCCTTGGGCTCATGTCTCTTATCCCATAAGAGGACTTGATCTCCAACCTCGAAATCTCGATGGCGAGCTTTCTTGTCAAAAATTTTCTTCACCCGCTCTTCGTGCTGAGTGATTCTATCTACTACCTCTTCCCTTTCTTCTTGAAGCTTAGTCAGGTACAAGATACGCTTTTGAACAGGATCTGTGAACTCTCCATCTTCTACTGAGGTCGCCAGCTGCAAGGCGGACAACTCCAATGTGATGGGTATCATTGCTTCTGTACCATACAGGAGTATAAAGGGTGAGGTACCAATGGCTCTCTTCGGAGTAATTCTGTCGGCCCAGAGAGCATCATAAAGTTTCTTGTGCCAAGTTCGCTGACTGGAATCAACCAACTTGCGAATGATTGTGACAATGTTCTTGTTTGATGATTCAGCTTGTCCATTACCCTGGGGGTAATAATCTGATGAATGAGATAGTGTAATGCTGTGATCAAAACAGAACTCCATTAGCTCCTCTGACGAGAAACATGTTGCATTATCTGTCACAATTTTGCGAGGCACTCCAAAGCGTGTGACAATGTTTTCCTTTAAGAATTCACACACGACCTCGGACGTAGCTCGCTTGGTAGGAATGGCTTCAACCCATTTAGTGAAATAATCAGTGGCTGTAAGGACATAAATATGCCCCTTGCTGGAACGTGGGTTGATAGGACCAATAAAATCTAGACCCCATTGCTGAAATGGAGCATCTATAACAACTGGCCTGAGAGGAGCGGCTGCTAACTTCGCTTTGCCAACAAACTGTTGACACAACTGACATTTATGTACCCACTCGTATGCATCGCGGAACATAGTCGGCCAAAAGAACTGAGCCCGCAAGATTTTAAAAGCTGTTACCTTTGATGAAAAGTGACCACCGCATGCTTGATTGTGGAAAGCTTCCAGCAAGCGCCGTTGTTGATCTTTGGTAACACACAACAAGAATGTTCCGTCAAGGCCCCGCTTGTACAAAACATTGCTGATGATTATATAATTCTGCGCTTTTAGCTTAAGCGTTCTCCTTTGTTGCTTGTTCAGGTGATTTGGACAATCACCGTATGTTAGGTAATACCATATCTCAGTAAACCATTCTCCCGAAGACTCGATCAGCAAGACCATTGGAAGGTCTTCTTTAACTTCAGGTTCAATCTCAGGTATCCCTTTAGCTTGAAGTTTCTTATCACCATCTTCCGCCATCAACTGACAAAGACCTCTCCCGCGAACGAGTTTGGTTGGTTTGATCTCCAAGTCATACTCTTGTACCTTTGCGACCCAGTTTCCTCTTTTGGAGCCCATCTCCTGTTGAGTTAATACGCTCTTTACTGCTGGATCTGTGACATACACGACGGTGTGAGAATTTAGGATATAAAATCTGAAATTCTTTACAGCTCGAACCACCGCATAGGCATTCTTTTCAATCTGAGAGTATCTTGATTCGCTGTCCTTGAAACTGCAGCTCATGAAAGCTATTGGAGATTCAGTTTCTTCATTTAACTTTTGTGTCAGAATGGCAGACAGAGTATACTCTAATGCATAACAATAAAGGATAAATTCCTTTTCAAAATCAGGACGGACTAGCACTGGAGCTCGACTGATGGCTTCTTTTATTGTTGCGAACGCCTTCTTTCCTTCTTCCGTCCACTTGAAAACTGTCTTCTTCTTCATCATAGCAGATATATCTTTAGTCAACTCAGAAAAATCTGGTACAAATCTTCGTATGAAATTTACCTTACCAAAGAAAGAGTGTACCCCTGTTCTGCTTGTTGGAAGAGACAAACTTCGGATAGCTTCAACCCGACTTGGGTCGATTCGAGTTCCTTCTTTGGAGACGATGTGGCCAAGCAACTTGCCTTCCGTCACCGCGAAGATAGACTTCTTGGGATTCAACGATATTTTATGATATCTGCATCTCTCAAAGACTTTCCCTAGATGTGAAAAGTGATCTTGTCGTGTCTTCGAGAAAACAGTGAGGTCGTCAAGATAGACAACTATTACTTTATTCTTCAAATCACCAAACGCCAAATCCATGGCTCTTTGAAATGTAGCACCGGCGTTGATGAGGCCGAAGGGCATTCTTTCATAGGCAAATGTACCCCACGGGGTTGTGAATGCCGTCTTGAATTGATCTTCTTCAGCCACCGCTATTTGATTATAACCAGAAAAACCGTCCAATAAAGACAGCATCTCTGAACCGGTAACCGTCTGTAAAGTGTGCTCCATGATCGGCAAAGGATAATTATCCTTAAGCGATGATTGATTCAGGTTCCTGAAATCGACGCAAATTCTGATTTCTCCGTTCTTCTTGCGCACAGGAACTATATTCGACACCCAAGTGGAATGATGGATCGGAAAGATGATCTTTGCATTCACCATCTTCTGAATCTCCGCGTAGATGGTGTCTTGAATCCGCGGATTGTAGTGTCTTTGCTTTTGCCTGAAGGGCTTTGCTTCAGGTCGAAGAGGAATTGTGTGAGACAATTCTCTTGGTGTAAAAACTTTCAAATCTTCATATGACCAGGCGAAGACATCTCGGTATTGCTGGAACAAAGAAATGAACTTCTCGCTCTCCTCCACCGTGCAACATGTACCTAAATTAACAAGCTTGGGCTTGTCAACTGTACCAATATTGACTTATTGATGTGTTGAAGTTCGTCGCGGATCTACGATCTTGAGATATCTATCATGCACGTCAAAATATTTACCAAGGCTTCGGTAGCGGGTGCGACTGCTGTTGGATTATGTTGAATTCGTTCTTCGAAATTTCTTTATCTTGAAATAATCGTCTCAGAAGCTTGCATTGTGCTTCTGCGTGAGGGAGATGGAAGCGCCTTCGAGACATTCTTGAAATTATCACACTTAAAGCTCTTATTGTGTTTCCGTGTCATTCAGAACTTTCCAATTATCACGGGTTGTCGGTGTAGCTGGCTTTGTATATTAACTTCGATAGCAAGCGCGTATGGTAGATGTAGCATGAAAAGTGAAGTGATACGCTGAGGGGCATGCATACTATTTTCTAGGCGGTGAATGCCGCGATATCAAATGCTTGAACCAATCTATTGCATTCCACCCTATTTCCTATAGTAGAAGATGATGCGCTTTCACTTTCACGAATTGATTAGCGACTTGCTTTACAACAAGCTCCGCATCACCTTCGACCTTAAGGTATTTGATACCCATATCTTTTGCATTCCTGAGACCTAGTAAAAGCGCCTCATATTCCGCCGTATTATTTGTACATTCAAATTGCAAGCAGTATGCAAAAGGATATAATTGTCCTTCGGGAGAAATTATCACAACTCCCGCTCCCGAACCAGCAGTGGAACAACTCCCATCGAACTGCAAAGTCCACAACTTAGGATCATCTGCTGATTTCTCTACGATGCATGCGACCTCTTGACTTTCTTCGGGAATCTCCGACAGCATGGCGTAAGTACCAAGACCCGTTTCTTGATATAAAACTTGAGCTTGAGGATCTTGAGACTTCACGACCGCAAATCGAGATTTGGGTTCTGGTTCCAGCTTGAAAGTTCCTTTCTTTAATGGAATATTTGCAGAAGACCAATCCATCTGAATCTCTCCACCGAGGTCCTTGCAAAAGCTTCTGCTTAATAGCATCCCATAGCTTGCTGGAATGTCAGCTACTAGGATGGTCATCATGATTTTCTTTTCAGGACAAGCCGCCAACCTCACTTGAGCATCTTTTAATTGACCGACCAACGGCACCGACTTGGACTCCAGTGAGTAGCATTTGTCCTTTGTCTTGGTGCACGAAAGTCCTAGAGCATTCATCACTTGTAGAGGCATGACGTTGTCGGAAGCTCCGGAATCGATGATACAATTGCTCAATTTGTAACCTCCTATATATAGAGAAATATAGAAGGGCTTAGGCTTGTCTTCCGCCGGAACGGATGATTCGAGCAATGTGGGCTGCTTGGTAGGTCCTTTCTTCACAAATTTGAGAAGTCGGTCCACTTGCTCTGGATGATCTTGGAGATACTCTAACTGAGAAATCTGCACTTTGTTCTTCATCAATGAATCTACAATGTCAAAATTTGCTGAGGACGAACCTTCAGCAACTGCTTTCATGTTCTCTTGAGAAGACTTAATATTTGAAGTAGAAGCTACTTCTTTTCTTTTTCTTTTGATATCTTCAACCTCTCTTCTTCTTCTTCTTTGTGTGCTCTCAGATGTTGAGCTCTGGTGAACACAGGAGTCGTATGATTCTCAGGATTAACTGCAAGAGAGTACTGACAAATATCTTCTTCTTGTTCTTCAAAATCGGGTTCACTTTCAAAGTAGCCCGTTGCGGAGTCGCCATCGAAGTTGTCCGATTGAGGTAAGACAACATTCGAACTTGGAGTTGGAACGAAACTTGGTGCAGGTGCAGCTTCGGCATATCCCATTATCTCGTTCATTCTGACATTTTCAGGGCAAGATGCGCCGGCATGTTCAGTGGAATCATGAAAAGAGCAAAACACAGCATTTTGTGTATTGTCGGCCGCTTGCCTTGGTGGAGGTGGCCCTCGTGGCTTGTAATTGTTGTAAGGCTGAAAGTTATTCCTCCTTGGCTGATATGGCTGCTGAGGTTGATAAGGCTGCTGTGGTGCGGGCAAGGCAGGTGGTGGTGCAACTTGAGCAAGAGGCGTTGGCTGAAGTGGCAATTGCCTCTTGAGAATAGTTACTTCATTTGCAACCCTTTGAAGTAATGGATCAGCAGAACTTTGAACCAAAGGTCTAATAGCATCTCCTCTGATCTTTCCTGAGGTGATCATGTTGTCTTCAATTTCTATTGCACCTTGTTGTGCTTCTCCCAGTTCCGTCTCATGCGCCGATCTTATGATAAAGGCTATCTCTGATGGAAGTGCATTGATGAAACTGCTTAACAGGATCTCAGGCGATGGATTGAGTGTATATGAAAGACGAGTAACCAGGCGGTTAAACCTTGCTACGAACTCTCTCATTGGTTCATTGTCCTCCTTCTTTGAATTGGAAAGTCGAGCAAACAACTGGTGGCTATCTTCAGCTGGTTTGAACCTCGCGAGAAACTTTTCAGTCATAGTATTCCAGTTGGTTATGCAACCGGGCTCAAATGATTGAACCATTCGGCAGCAGCTCCCGCGAGTGTCTCAACAAAGAGACGAACAGCAACATCTTCATGACCTACATGCAAAACAGCGCAAGCCGTTGAAAAGGCTGAAAGATGATCATCAGGATGTTGACTTCCATCACCTTGGAAACGTGGAAAGTGCTTTCTTGACCCCTTAGGCAATTCGTGATTTGCCCCTAAGGCCAAAGGTCCAATATTGTCACCCCAAGGCAGCGGGGGACCTCTTCTTCGATTGCGGTTGTTGTTGTCATCATTGTTGCGGTTATCACCCATTGCTTCGAACTCTTCTTCTTCGAACACAGGTACGGTGTTGAACTCAGGAACTGTGTCGGATGCAAATACTGTGTCGGATGATTCTCCAACTTCTGTATGATGCGTATGTGGAAGGAAAGTATCTTCTTGGAAAAGCGGATTTGTTCTTGTTCTCCTCCTTGTATAGACTATGTAAGCCAGGATTGTCTAGTCCCACGCGGGTGGTGGCAAGACACGTCTCTCGGCTGCAATATCGGCTTTCTCTTCCTCTTTGTCTAGAATAGCAGCAGCGTTTCTCCACTGAGCAGGGGTCTCCTTCTTCTCAAAGATGAAACTTCTCAGGCTGCTGATAATGTCCACTTGCTCTCCTTCAATTATCTGGAAACTTGGCTGGATAACTGGAGGTGTAAGATCAGGTTGTTGAACTGGAGCAGTAGGACGCCAGATGGTCATACCCGTGACATAAAGCCTAAGCTTTCTTTGTTGTTTAAAGCCTCGTGCCCCACGGTGGGCGCCAGAAAACTGTTGGCGTTTAAATTCGCACCTCTGGAATGCGGATTTGAAAACGGACAGCTATGCACAGATAAACTGCTCTTCAAATTAGGAGGGGAAGCTCCCTCTTGCTGATGTGTTTGAAAGAAAGTAAACTAAAACTAAGTTGCCTATCTTTTTGGATCAGCTTAGAGCACAAGGTTTTTTAAACACAAACGCCGCAGCTGAGATTTTCTAATAAGAAGTTCAACTACGACTAACTTAAACTAAAGACGTTCCTAACCTCTCAAGTAATAGCAGAGCAAGAGAAGTTAGAAATTAACAAGGTAGATTCTCTGACAAAAATACTTTAATAATCTCTCTCCCAACAAACACCTACACACTTCACTGTAAGCTGAAATAAAGATCATGAAAGCATAACATAGATAACGGAAATCTGAGATTTTAGACCAAGGCAAAAGAGGCTCATGATTTTATTACTCAAATCTCTAAAACAAAACTCCCTTCTAACATGCCTTGAATAAGAAATTGCAGCTAAGGAGGCTTGCAAACTTATTCTTAACACAATAGAAAACAACAATCTCACTAACTCCTTATTGGCTAAAGAGGCTCAACAATTTGCTTATCACAACACAAGAAGGCCCGGGCCAGATAACAACTTAGCACCTGTATCTGGGGCTGCTAATTTTATCACAATAACCGTTAAAAAAACTAAATGAGCAAAGGCTCTTATTTATAGAGAAGCAGAGGAGTAGGGAACCCTAAAATCTCCTTGCTTTCACAATCTAGGGCTTGCTGGGCGAAAGCTATTATAAATCAGAAACCGAGTAACAACTAAAACCCTAAAGCGAAAAGCGGGGAAGCCAGCTATTACATCTTATCTTCTTTCTATCCTCAAAGGATGGATAAGGATTATTCCAAGAATAGAAAGAAAGCGGAAAAGAAAGCTTCTAGAAGAAAGCTGCTTTAAAACTCGATCACATCCGCTAGGAAGTTTGAGATTGTGTCCCGGTTCGGTGCATCTATACCATCAACAGCAAAACACCGCTTTTCAAGAATATCTTCGGCATCTGCAATAGATCTCTGGAAATCTTCAATCTCATTGGCCGCTTTATTGAACTTTGCTGACATCATTGAAACATGACCTATCCTTCTGCCAACTGGGCTGCAACTATGAACAACATTCTGGAACTGATTTTGCACCTCCTCAAGCCTGACGTAAGAACCATCTTCAAGACTGTACTGAGAGGGAATCTCTATGACAAATTCGCTGATGAAAAGGAGAGCTTCAACCACCCTTTGTCTGTAGGCGATGAATTCTTCAGATATCCTCTCATAGGTTTTAACTTTGAAAACATGGCGCTCTCTCCAAGCAAGGATTTGTCTTTTGTGCTCCTTTGAAACCGCTGAACCGTAGGCTGTGTCTAAATCAGCAATGATAATCTCATGCCTAGGTTTTACTTCAGCCCATGTTTGTTCAAATCCTTGGACGCTTTGACGAAGTTTATGAGCATTCTCTCTCAACTGGAACATCCGAGCCAAGATCTCCATTCCTCTGACAATGAAGCTCTCGATCCACTCCTGAGTCTCTTTCCCACATATGACCAGCTGTCTTAACTGATGATGATCAGCTGGTGTCTCTAAGACCTGGGGCAGCAACTGGGTTGCCTGTGAAGAACCACGAGCAAGGTTAGAAATAAAAAGCTTAAGCTGCTGATTTTCGGCCTTGAGGGCTGCCTTGTCTTCTCCATCTTTAAGCACTCTTTCATGTAGGTTTTTGGATACAACTTTGAAGAGACTCAAATCTGCATGTCTGGTATTTCTACCAAGATTAGCCTTGACCATTACAAAATCATCCATGTTCACCTCATCTCTATTCTTATCTTCTGGAGGCACAGCAGTCTCTACAACAATCTCGTTATCAGGATTCCTATCAAAGTGAACTTGCTTCTTTGCCTTCTTCTTAGGAGGTTCCTGATAAATATTATCGAGATCATCAACACTCCCTTGATATGAAGGCCTTCTCCTAACCCTTCCTAAGGAGTTCTCAAGCCAAGACACCGTAGTATCTTTACTAACTTCCTCAGGAGGTACTGCTGCGATCTCTTCATCATCTTCGATATCAAGATCAATATGAATTGGTGACGAACCCATCAAAGGTACAGGAACATGTGTTGAAGGTGGCTCCTCTGCTTCATTCTGAGGTATGGGCTCGTCAAGAGGAACTTCTGAATCAACTGTAGGCTGTTCCTGTATGACTATGCGAGAAATCAACACTATAACACATTTTTATTTGATCTGCAACCTTTGACGCCATCTTGAGACTGACTTTTACCCTTTCCTTTTGACTGTGCTGTAGAAGAAGAGGGAATTATCCTTGGCAGCTCTACTATTGGAATAGAGTTCTTCCTTTTAAGCACTAAGAAAACCTTACTATACTCCACGACTTGTCTTGTTCTGTCTTCAACTGAAAGAGATTCCTTGTTTGCCCAATTAACTTGTAGAAGAGGCTGATCCTTGATCCTTTTCTGAGTGTACATCGGTAGAAGCACATCTTCATCATCATCAGAGAGTCCTTCAATGTCTTCATTTAAACAATCTTTCATCTGATGGAGAGTCAACCTGCTGTAACTACGCCTTCGCACTTCAAACTCATCTGCACAGTTAGCCCAAAAATCTTCAAGTGCGGGTATATGATTGTAATTCTTTTCCAACCGGCCAGCGTAGACACCATGAGGATCAAATGACCGCCTCTCACTGTAGGGTTTGAGACCGAATTTATCTAATTCTTCTCCAATTGTCCTGGCATCTGCGGCAGTCCTGCATGTATAAATACCCAACCCTAATGGAAAGTGAAGAGAGGGTTTCTTTCTATTTCTCAAGACTGAATGAACACCGTGAGCTTGCCTCAAGAATTCCATGAAGATGACCTCGTCTGACGGATACCTTGGCAACATTAGCGGGGCACCTGAATAACCATAAACCCTGAGATAGGTAAAGGTAGGAAGCTGTATAAACCAATCTGCCCATTCCGCCATTGCTGCCTAACGGGCCCAGAGAATCGCGGGCGTGCAATTCATTGTCTAAGTCGCGCCGCAGAGTGTACATCAGAATGCCTCGTTCACCCTTTTGTAGTGGTGCAACGACTTTGTGAACGCCAGCTGAGGATAATAATTATATATGTGTTGAACGCTCAAAGATCCCTCGGTGTTCAATCCTCTGAATTGACCTTGATAGGCCACCAGGTAGACTAGATATGACACCATGTGAAATACATGAAACTGGAAATATTCTGTTATTTGTTGATGTAGGCAGTCACTAATCAAAGTAGGCCAGTCATAAACCTCGGTTTTCTTCATAATGTGAGGTATGGCATAAAACATCCAAGGTTGGAACTTGGTGGCATCCTCGGAACCAGTGACCCTGTTGAGCAAAGTGATGATGATGGCAACCTCGTCCTTGAACTCCCCTCGTCCGACATTCTTGGGCAATGTCTTATGTTTTTCTTTCATCCATCTCTGGGAAATCTTCTTGCTGTATTTGTCCTTATGCATATTCCACATCTTTTCACACTCATCCCTCGAAAGAGTTACACTTTCAGGCCATGGGGGAATGGAAAAACACTTTTCAACCATGTCGGGCTTTAAACTGCAAATCAACCTACCATCTGCTGACTGGATCTCCCTAGTAGCCGGGTTGTAATGCTTATTAATGTAGCGTTCTGAACTCGAATGCGAACTGATATAAGATACGACGGCGCTGCGAGGAGTCCAGAATGACCCAGGTTCCTGATTGAAGCGTTGCCTGCTCTCTCCAAGGCGTGTAGGTCGAACACCGGCTTGACATGATGCAAGTCTGTCTCAGCTGTTTTGATGTAATCGTGAAAAAGTGCTGATTCGGACTTGAAAACATTAGGAGTGTACTCCATTTCAGAAAACTTGAAGAATGACTGTAAACTCGCCTTGGTTCAGACAAGTCTTGTGCAATTTCTATTTTTAGAATGCTGATTTTTGTGCTTCAACGGACGAAATTTTTGAGAAATTTTTCTGAGATATGGGTTTTGTTCAGAATGGCGATACAAGACAACCCAGATCGTCCGTTTTTGAAAATCTTGAATTTTGACTGAAAAAGCAGCAAACCCTAATTTCTTCAATTTTTTCCGAAAAAAGCTGGCATCTGGGTTTTGTTCAGAATATCGTTAGAAATGGACCAGTTGATTAGTTTTGCAAAACTTCGGCGTTGATTGAAAAACGCAGCCAACCCTAGGTTTTGAAAAAGGCTGCGATATGGGTTTTCTTGAGGCCCGATTGGAAAGGACCGGATGTGGTTGAATTTTTGGATACGAGGTTTTCAGCGACATGCAAGATAAAAGCACTTGCTGCAACTTGATGAAGTTCTTGAAAAATTCTTGAAGGTAGAGGCAAAAGACCCGGATGACTGAAAATTGAAAGCCTTGGCCTTCTGCTTGAAAAACTTGATCTTCTGGAACAGAAAGCTTGAAAAAGCAAGGGTTTATGCTTGCTGGTCTGAAAAATCTGATGTAAAACCAGCAACTATGAATTCTTTAATCACAAAAATTTCTCAAACTTGCTGCCCCAACTTTCTCCTCTGGATGCTACCTGCAAAAATAATGAAAAATACATTGAAAAGAAGTGTTAAATAGACTTAGGGTTCGATTTTAGGTTTTGCTTTTTTTTTCTGCTTTTATTTCAAAACCCTAAATCTCATCTTCTCAACTTGGACGCCATCTTCTTCTCAAGCAAATTTTGAAATTTTGAAAATCTTCAAAAATCTTCTAAGGCATGAAGGTTTGGGCGCCTTTCTCCAAGAGGGGCGCTCAACTTCACCAGTGTTAGTCAAAATTTCAACTTTTTCGACTTTTCTCCATTTTAACATGCCACTTCGCCTCTGATTTCTCGTTGACAGATCAACCCGACAGGCAGTGGTGATTCCACTTGTGGCTTGTTGGTCTGAAAAAGATGTTACGCGGAGGCACCTCACGCTTCCAAAACTTGATTTTTCGACCTCGAGATTCCGCGGGGAGGCTTTTTCCTTCTAGGGCGCCAGCTTCTCAGGTGTTGGCCATTTCACGATTTCCAAGTTCTTCCTTCTCCCGCTGATCTTACGGTGAATCTTAGGTTAGGACTCAGGTGTCCGGATGGCTGAGTGTTTTGGATTTGGATAGCGATTTGATTTTGGCGAGGCCTTCTTGGACGTTACTTCTTCAAATTCCATCATTTGGAGGCTTTAAAATTTGGGCGCCTTTCTTCAAGGGGGGCGCCCACTTTCATCAGACTTAGAAAATTTTCCAATTTATTCAGGTCCCTCACTTCTTCAGATGACCTTGTTGGATCTTAAGCTCCGGGCGTAGGATTGACTGATGGCTGTGCTCATTGCGAAGCTGACGAAGAATGAAAGGGGGTGCTCTGGAGACACGTTTGTCAAAGTGAACTTTCCACCCTTCAAAGGTTGGGCGCGCCTATCTTATTTGAAGCCCATTTACTAACTGCCAGTTTATTTTCTGCTGCTTTTGCTGCATTTCTGTACTCGTCAGGATACGGTACTTTTGAATCGATATTTGCTTGACTCCGTTTGTCGTCTTGAATGAGGCTGCTTTGCAAAGCAGGTTAGATTGAAGACATCACATTTGTAACCGGCGCAAATTCCTACATTTGCGCCTTGAAAAGTTGAAGCCTTTCTTCAGGCCAGTTTCTCGGAACTTAGAAAAATTCATAATTTGTTCCTTCAAGAGTTTTAGATTTTACTTTCACTTCATACAGCCCTGCTGACTTAGCAGATTTGCGGGCGGATCATCCGGATGCTTTCAGCGGGATATCCATCCGGCGAAGTCGGTGAGCAGTGAACAACTTTCATTGAGGCCCAGTAACCTAATTCTTCATCGATGCCCTAAAAGATTAGAGCCTTTCTTCAACTAGGGCGCCCAAACTCAGCAGACTTAGAAAATTTTCATGACTTTTCAACTTTTCTTCCTCGATCCTCGTGCATGTTCATCGTTTCACTTTCTGCTGGAAGTTTTGAATGCTAAAATTAACGCCTGGCAGTCGGATGACCTCCATTGATGACCTCGAAACTCCAGATATGCTTCTGAAAAAGCTGAATAGACCAGTGGGAGCAAAACTGATTATTTAAGATTAAATTTTCCGGCTGATACGGACACATTTTGAGCCAATCAAAATCAGTTCGGACCTGTCGGACCAACTTTCTATTTTTAGAAATTTTCTATTTTTAGAAAATTTTGCCGGTATCCGTTTCGAAAGAAACCCAGAAAAACCCAGAAAACTTTACTATTTCGAGAAAATTTCTAAAAATAGCAGTTTTCCTAAAATTTAGGGATGAAAAACTGAGATCTGGGTTTTGTAGGTTAAGCTGCTCTTAGCAGACCCAGATCGTCAGAAATTGAAAATTTTGTGTTTTAACCCTCCATGCAAGACACGCACACCCAAATTTTGACCTTTTTCATTGATTTGACAAGACTTTTACTCATTTTTTCAAAATGTCTAAGTGTAACAAAAATTTTAATTTTGGGGTACAACACAACGTCCAAAGGCTTGAGACTGCAAATGACTCGCCCATCTACTGACACTATGTCACGAGTAGTAGAATTGTAATGCTTAATACAAGACATTACGAACTCGATACAATGAACGGAGATAGGAATGGAAGCGGCCTCTAATAACCTGGACTATTGAATGTTCTGAATAATCGAACCTCTGATCTTAACTAGATCTAGAACTGCTTCTGGCAGCACCTTGTGAAGATTCGTCTCAACTGTCCCGATAAAGTCGTGAGTAAGGACTGATTTAGTCCTATATTCGAGCTGAGTGTACTGCATTCTGAAAAACTCGCCTGATGACTGTGAACTTGACTATGTTCTAACAAGATTTCTGGAAAGCTAAAAATAGCCTGCTGAGGCTAAAAATAGCCTTTTGAAGAGTTATTTTCGGCAAAAAATCTGAGATATGGGTTTTGTCCAGAAAAAGATTTTAAGACAACCCAGAACGTCAGAAATGCGAAAATCTAACCTCTACTCGATCATATAAAGAGTTTTCAGTTGAGAAAATTAGAAACTCGAGAACGAATGCTTTGGAGTTAAAAATTCTTGAAAAATCAAGCGCACAAATTTAATTCGAGGAAGTTATATAGAAATGATCCAGATGTTCAAACTTATCAAATTCGCCAATTTCAAGAACATGCGAATTGGATTTTGAGAGAAATTTGAGAAACAAGGAGGAAAAAGACGTTTTTATAAGCTCTTTCTTCTGTGAAAATCGCCCCTGTTCTTCAAATTTGCTGATAAATGTGAACTTTAACTTGCAAAAAGAATTGATTAATGAAATCGTCCTTGATTGTTGATGATGAATTCGCCTTTGCCTTGAAAATTTGCCTTTGTTTGTAAAATCGCCTTTGCTCTTGAAGAGATACGAATTTTCTTGAAGCTGTGTAAATGAATAATGATGGCGCCATGTTTAAATAAGGAAAATTCGCACCATCTTGTTCACTACAAGATTTAAAACCTTAACGGAAATAGAAGGCTTCTGATTGGACCTCCTTTAGTTACACTGACACTAACTTGAAGTTCGAAAATAGATAATAATAAAATATTCATTATGCAATTTGCAAAAGGTGCCAATTTTAGAAAATCACCATTTAATGCAAAAATATGCAAAAATAAATATTAAATATCATTTAACATCAGTTGACAAAACATGTGAAGCTTTAGGATTCACTAGCAAACTTCACTGATTTCAAAAAGTCCTCATTTGACTTTATAGGCATCCATTTGCTCAAAATATTGCATTTTTTTATTAACTTCCTACTTTGTAGCTGAGTACAAAGTTACGACTGGCCATCTTCGACACTGATTTCCGGCTGACCAGATGAGGTTGAGACTGAACAGGTGTATTCATTGCGAAGCTTGCGAAGCAAGGAAGGAATGTTTGCTAGGAGTCATCACTGCAAAATCTATCATTTAACACCTCAAAGAATTAGGTATCCTTGATTAAATTGATTTTCAGGTACCAGACTTAACCATTTCTTCAAACTGCCATCTGACGTTTCAAACGACTGCTGACAACGAACGGTGAACCTTGGTGACAGGCAACCACGCTCACTGCATGCTTGGAGATATTCCGCATCCAACAAATATACGCAAGGCATCTGAAAAGTGCATTAAGGGCCTCAAAAGTAAAAGCGCCCTTGGCCTGAGAAGGCACAAACACTGTTTTGACAGAACTGCAACTCTCAACCAGATGCCCTATTTCGACCTCTGATATCTAGAGCTGGGATGGCCCGATTTGAACACTGTCTGTCTCAACACGTAGCCAGAAGGACATACGAGAGACGTCTCTAGAGGTGATGAAACAAGAAAACTGCTTCTAAGACCTCAAATAGAAAGGCGCCATTCCCAAGATGGAATAAACAACCAGACTTGGCCATTTTCTGAGCTGTCTTCGTTTTTCAGTATTTCGCCAAAGACCTCACACGTATGAGCTTTTGCAAATCCTAAAGGTTGACGGCTGGGCTCGTTGAATAGCTGGAGTAATCATGCTCAAGTCTCGTGAAGACTTCGAACGTCAACAACTTCATCTAACAGGTTTGAAGGCTAGGCGCCTCTGGCCTACAGAAATACAATGAAATTTACATCTTCCTCCGCTTGCTAAATTACGTGCTTGGTAGAATCTCTGCCATGATCTCTCAGAATGTCGGATTAACAGGCAACTTGGTGCGTCGCGAAGGTGAACTAGAGTAGCACAGATGACAGGAAGACCTCGTCTGCAAATTCTACCATCTCAGAGGTCATCTTGAAGGGCGCCCCTGATCTACAGGGGCGCAATTCACCATCTGAAGAGGCTCTTGTGATGTAAACTCTCCTTATAAGCTCATCTTCTTACGGTAACTACCAGAGCTTCGAACCTCAGATCACTGCGTTCAATAGCTCGTCAGACAGGCAGACTAGTCGTGAAGAGATTGAATACATTAACCATCAAGAGTAACAAGATCTAACCCTCCTTTAAAGAATGCGCCCTTGAGCTATAGGGGCGCAAAAGCTGGAAAAAGACAAATTTTTGCAAACTGCAACTTTGGAATTTTCAACTTCTGTCGCCAGTTACCAGAGTTACGAGTCTTGAAAAACCTCGCTAGATAACTCATTGTATAGGCAGACCAATTCTAAAGAGATTGACTGTATGCTTGAGTATTTACTACAAAATTTAGGCCTTCAAAAAGAACGGCGCCCCTGGGCTACAGGGGCGCAATTCTGCTTTTCCTCGAGAAATATTCAAGAATTAACCACTGAAATCTTGATTTTAGCCACTGAAATGACTATTAAAAGTATAAGCGCCGTTGTGAAATGTTCCTCCACCATGAAATGCTTCACTCTTGAGTATCTGATTCAGGTTCTGATCAATGGTTACTGCCTTTGACTGACAAAACATTAACAAAACTCCATGCTTGATATTGCCCAAAAACTGTATTTTACATCATTTTAGCAAGGTTAAGACTATTTTATGAAAAATGCCTTGATGAAGCAAAAAATTTGGTTTGGGTACAACAGGAGCATATTTGGTTTTTGGCATTTTGAGACTCATTTTGGGTAGAATGATTTATTCTAAGTCATTAATGTTATAATTTCTTATTGGCCCCCTTGGCCTAGTATTAATGACTTAAGTTGTTTTAAAAGGTGGCCTTTGAGGGTGGATGCCTCATTGAGAGATTATTTAAATATTTCTAAAGTATATATTTCTCCTCAAGTCTTGGATGCCTAGAAAGGTGAATATAATGTTTTAAAAATTAAAATATTTCAAAAGTGAAATGGGCGTCCCTTTTGGAGGGAAAAAAAGATGGAAGCTGAAGAGCCAACAGTCACCTTCAATTCTATAAAAGCAGGCCATTGCTCATTTATTTATCATATTTTGGAAAATTATAACACAATGCTGTTGGATTGAATTCAAAACCCGGCTAAGGGGAAGCTTAGCAATTTAAATCCATTCTTCGGGCCTGAAACTATGGTTCCCTAGATGGTGGATCGAGAGTGTGCTTCATTCAAAAGTGCACATCAAGCTTCATTGTTGGAGAATTTGATGTTTTTTTCAGTTTTGAGCTTGCTGGTTCATTCATGGCTGAAGGTGATTTTCATATGCAGCTCTTTGTATGATTTAATTTCAGTTATGGGTGTTGGCTCTTTCGATTTCTAGGCTCATGGCGACCACTCATGGAGAAAACCAGATTTAACTTTGAAGTGTATGAATTTATCTAGCAGATTGGGCTTCAAAGTGGAGAATTTTGGTGATGCTTTTCAAGTTTTGTGTTGCTGGTGTTTCTACAACTGAAAGTGTTTTTTGTTAGCAGCTTTTTGAATAAATAAAATCTTGTTCTGAGTACTTTTGCAAAGTGTTTCTAGACTCAAGGTGACCCCTTCCGCAAAAGATTGGAATTTATTTCGAAGTCATTAATATTTTATCTTGCAAAATCGCACCTCCCAGCAGGTCGTACCACTCATGATGGGCATTTGAATTCGTGCCAAATAATTGGAGGTGATTTGAAGTTGTTTCAACATTGCAACTTGAGCGCCTATCCTCCAAAGAGGCTTTGCAACTCGTTTCATCACATTTGGAGGTATATTGATGAAGTTGTGAGCATTTATTTGGTTTTTTGTTTGTTGGTTGATTATTTTCAGTTTGCTGGTTTGAGAAATCAAATTGCTTTAAGTTCAGATTTTGGTTGGGTTTTCAATAATTCAAAAGGGTATCATTAAGAGAGATCATCTACTATCAGTTGTGCTTTGAATTCTATTGTAATCACTTGTAATTTGCAATAATTTCTTACATTGTAAGACTGTTAACAATAGTACTATTTCAATCATTCTTTACTACTTTACTTGTGCATAATTCCTCACATATGTAACACCTGAATGATTTACCACCAATGTGGAAAAAGAACTCAGTTTATTCTTTCATTTTGTACCCACTGGAAAGTGTAGAATTCCCTCTTACAAGTGGATGCCTACCGCAGCAAATGAATTAGTTTGTTTTGTAATTTCTTCCCCCCACTGAATTAGTGGAAGTGTGGAATCCTTTCATGGTTAGTTCACCGCCTAGCTCCATTCAATTGTAACTTCATTTCAGTAATTGCTTAGTTTTCTCCGCCATATGACAACATCTCTCCTTGGGATTGAGTGTGCATTCTTGGCGTTGAGATCTTTTAAATTTGGATTTCAATTTTGGGGTTAACGCTAATTCATTTGGCGTAGTGTTGATTGTTTGTGAAATTCTTGGGAAAATTTTGAAGGCGCATATTTCAGTGGTATCAAAACAGAAGATCCTGCCATCCTGTGGATTAGTCCTTCATGTTCAGGCAGATGAATGACAATGATCTCCAGTACTACACCAAAAATCAGAACAGATTCTAGTTCAGCTCCTTGTGGTATCCAGAAGTTGGATGTTAGGCATGGCTAATGAAGAAGAGATGAAGTTGGCAGAGACTCTTTTTGGCTGGAAAAAGACTTGCCAAAGAATTTCAATCAAGGGAAAATGAAGAGAACATTCTTCATTTGTTAGAACATTGTTTGAGACAAGTGAAGCAATCACTTTCTGAGGAGATGCAGCTTGCGTTAGCACCTATAGCAACCTTTCCGAATCAGCCCTATTGGCTGAGACATCCAGATGAAGAAACCAAGTTGCTAATTTCTTCTTGTTTCATGGAGATAATAAGAATTGTAATTCCCAAGATGTCCTATGATGATGAAACCATGAAGATCATATTAAATATGATAGTGGAAAGTTTTCAAGACCTTGATGAAACTGATAGCAATTAGTACTCCAGAAGAACTGCTATATTGAAGATCTTTTCAGAACTCAAAACAAGTATGTTGTTGGTTGAATGGGGTATGCAAGATTGAATATATTATTTGATTCATTACCTCTTCATTTCAACTTGGAGTGAACAAAAGGAGGATGTAGTTGCAGCAATGAGAACCATTTTAGTTTTGATTATCAAAGAGTTGGATGACATTCCAAATTTTGTCCTATCTTTTCTGCTAAACATTCATGAGCAAGAAGGGAAGAAATCCTCTACTGCTGGTATGTTGATCAGAGATTTGTTCAATCAATGTGAGAGAAAATTGAAGCCACACTTGAAGAAGACGGAGCAGATAAATGAAGTGCACATTAATACATAAGACGGAAATAAAAAGATGTTTCGCAATGATTCTATGGAGGTTTCTCGAGAAGACCTCCTTGGTATGCTTGTAACCACTAAAGAAGAGATCAGTGATGTACCTTCACTTGAAGAGCTCATTGAAGACAAAAAGGATAAAGTTTTCAAATCAGCTAGTAATGATGATCCTTTACTTCATTTCAATGAAGATGACATAAGTAGTCATGGATTTGAATCGTTTGATCATCAAACTAAGCTGTTGGAGAAAGATTTTCATGAAGATATCAGTTTTGGTGAGTTGGGAGATGTCTCATTCAAAGAGTCACCATTCCAAGAGGAGTACAAAGGGCAATTTCCTCTTGATCAAAGTAATCAGCCCTTCAACATTTGGGATCCGAGTGTGAAGGCCCCTAATGTTGTTAAGGAACTTGTATGGGATAAATTTCCCTTTGATCCCAATAAAAGACAAAATTCAGATTTCACTGCAATCTATGAGATGGCCTTTGGAGAAGAGGTTGTTTTTGACAAAGTAGCTTGCATGAAAAAACCCCATAATGACCATTTTAGTTTGGTTGCAGCCACTAAAAAAAAGTTTGTTGTTGCTAAAACTTTCAGGTCTGCAATCAATAATGACTCATTGATCAAGTTGGGGGCTTCTTTAACATATAATCAAGGAGACAGTGAAGGGGAAATAGAGCTAGAATACCACAGGGCCTTTGCTGATGAAGAGTTTAAAAAAGTTCTCAAATTCAAATCAGATTTTCCTCTTTATGTAGTTGATTGCAAACAGAGGTTCAAAGAATTGGTAGGATTTGATTCTCTTCATGACCTTGATCATTTTCAATTGGTGGGTGGTGAAAGACAAGAGTCTTGGAGCAGCTATGGGGGAAGCAAAGAAAAGAAACAAAGTTCTGATTTTGAAATGCAGCCCATCAGCAGTTCACCATCCTTGCATTTTTGTGAGTGGAAAGGTCAATTCATGTTTTTTGTTGAGCATGAAGCGCGTGCTTTATTCAGATTTCACCGCTCACATAGTTCGATTGCAGAGAGACAAGGAGAAGTTTGGGATGGAGTCACTCTCTTTAATCAGCAATTTATTAAAGACTCCTTAGTGATTATGAAATTAGAGTATCTATGCTGGATTAATGATCGGGATTACACGTAGGAATTCACAAAGATCATTGGTGCATTTCAAGGATATGAAAGAAAGGTTGATAAGCTTACTTCTGAGCTAGAATCAACTAAGTGCATGTTAGCGAATGCTCAGTTGGGTGTAATGGAGGTAGGAGACCAGCTAGCTGATTTCAAACATCTCCGAGAATGTGGGGACGAGTTATACTCTGTGATTGATAATCCTCTAAGCTTGCTTGTAAGTGGATGCATAAGAAGTTTAGAGAATTCAGTTGCCATATGGGATTTGTTGATTCATGATGACTTTCCCATCTTTGACATCAAGGTGTTGTCAAAACTTGTTTTGGTAAGACATTGTTTACATGCCTAACAATTTATCCTTTGGATTGAGTAATGCTCACACTAACATGTCTTGGGAGTTGGATTGGAAGACAATGTTTGGTTCAGGCTCCCTTGTTTTTGAAACTTTCATGGATAGACTTCAGCGGTTCACCAAAGAAGTCAATATTTTCTTGAGTGTGCATTTGGAGTTGTTTGGCACTTGGGAATGTGTTGTGAATTTCTTCAAGGACATAGTGGATTGTTCTTGGTCAGGTATCCTTGTTTGGCATCCTTGATGTGAAATGAAAAATCTTTTGGGGTATGGTAGGAAGGTTCTTTGGAGGAATAAAGATCAAAATTTCAAAAATAATGGTGTTATTCCCTTCCTTACCAGCCACTTGATGGATCCATTTCAACAAATGGATTGAAGAGAAATTTTGAGCAAAGAATGGCTCTTTTCTGTAATGATATCTTTAGAGAGACTATTTTCAGCTGTGGATATGAGCAAATGTAATATTTTGGATTTTGATTTTCAGTTTTGCAACAACTGTTTATTTTCTTGGATGCTGATTTTCCTAAAATCAGACCTCAAGATGATTATTTCAGACTTGTTTGGTAGCTGGTTATTTCATTTTCAGGTCTCTCCATCTCTTATTTGGATTGAATTTCTGCCTCAAATGAGTAAGGGAATGATTCAATATGGTCATAGTTCAGGTATGGGTAGTTCATTAATGATTGATAGTGGATTTCTTGGTACCAACTCATGCATTACTGTTTGGGGCAGCGAGTTATTAGCTGATTTGAATTGTCAAATTGAGGCTCTTGAAGTGAAATATGCGAAGATTTCTTGGAGTTTTTTCAGTGATTGTATATCCTTTTGGATTGAGATGGAGTGTGGAGCTTGGTTTTTTGTTTGGCATTGGTTTGGTGACTTGTTTAAGAACATTTTTGTTGTTGATCAAAATTATGACAGCAGGGTTTGGAGGTCCTACAGACTGATATGGGGCCCAAGCACTGACATGTTTGGTGCATTGTCTTTTGTGGACTGAGACATGTTGCTCCACCTTGGGTATTCAGATGTTATAATCAAAGTAACGCAACGGATTAGAGGAACGGTGTTCCTAAGGAGGATTTTGAATCCTGGTATCACTTGGGTTTGCTATTCAACAGCTGAAGATCATGAAGCCAATGTTGGCTTTTTGGAGTTTCCTTCCATGGTGTTTCAGTTTAGTTTTAATCAGGAGGCCTCTTGTATTGGCATCCAGCAGTGTAGTGCTTACATCAATTGGTGCTATCTTTCTCCTAGGTTGATTTGGGACCCAGGGATCATATTCAGTTTCAGTTTGGTTCAACATGGTGTTTTCGGGTTGGCATTAGAATTGCTTGAGGACAAGCAATTTTGGGAAGGGCGGACTGTAATGTCCCCATTTTAGCTATATGCCCTTCAGTGACTCATAGCCTATTTCCGGAAGCCTGTAGGCTTGTCAGAGGTAAAATTAGGGTTTCCTATTTTATAGGGGTTCTGATGCATTTCTGATGGCTTGTATGTTAGAGTTTCGGATGCATGTCTATTGGGGTTTTTTTGGGTTTTCAAACAGCTTCACAATGATATAACATGTAAAGTGTGTTGAGCAACTTTTCAGAATTTACTATTTTTAGTAAATTTTATTTCTAGCAGTGCCATCTTGGACAGTAGCATCAACAATCAGCTCAATTTCCATTTCAGGTAGTGCAATTTGGAGCATATTTGGCTTTTAGCATTTTGAGACTCATTTTGGGTAAAATGATTTATTCTAAGTCATTAATGTTATAATTTCTTATTGGCCCCCTTGGCCTAGTATTAATGACTTAAAGTTGTTTTAAAAGGTGGCCTCTGAGGGTGGACACCTCATTGAGAGATTATTTAAATATTTTTAAAGTATATATTTCTCCTCAAGTCTTGGATGCCTAGAAAGGTGAATATAATGTTTTAAAAATTAAAATATTTCAAAAGTGAAATGGGCGTCCCTTTTGGAGGGAAAAAAAGATGGAAGCTAAAAAGCCAACAGTCACCTTCAATTCTATAAAAGTAGGGCCATTCCTCATTCATTTATCATCTTTTGGAAAATTATAACAAAATGTTGCTGGATTGAATTTAGAACCCGGCTAAGGGGAAGCTTAGCAATTTAACTCCATTTTTTAGGCCTGAAACTATGGTTCCCTAGATGGTGGATCGAGAATGTGCTTCATTTAGAAGTGCACATTGAGCTTCATTGTTGGAGAATTTAATTTTTTTTCAGTTTTGAGTTTGCTGGTTCATTCATGACTGAAGGTGATTTTCATATGCAGCTTTTTGTATGATTTAATTTCAGTTATGGGTGTTGACTCTTTCGATTTTTAGGCTCATGGCAATCATTCATGGAGAATACCAGATTTAACTTTGAAGTGTATGAATTTATCTAGCAGATTGGGCTTCAAAGTGGAGAATTTTGGTGATGTTTTTTCAAGTTTTGTGTTGCTGGTGTTTCTACAGCTAAAAGTGTTTTTTGTTAGCAGTTTTTTTAATAAATAAAATCTTGTTCTGGGTACTTTTGCAAAGTGTTTCTAAACTCAGGGCAACCTCTTCAACAAGAGATTGGAATTTATTTCGAAGTTATTAATTTTATCTTGCAAAATCGCACCTCCCGACAGGTCATACCACTCATGATGGGCATTGGAATTTGTGCCAAATAATTGGAGGTGATTTGAAGCAGTTTCAACATTGCAACTTGGGCACCTATCCTCCAAAAAGGCTTCACAATTCGTTTCATCACATTTGGAGGTATATTGATGAAGTTGTGAGCATTTATTTGGCTTTCTATTTGCTAGTTGATTATTTTTAGTTTGCTGGTTTGAGAAATCAAATTGCTTTAAGTTCAGATTTTGGTTGGGTTTTCAATAATTCAAAAGGGTATCATTAAGAGAGATCATCTACTATTAGTTGTGCTTTGAATTCTATTGTAATCACTTGTAATTTGCAATAGTTTTAGTACTGTTTCAGTCATTCTTTACTACTTTACTTGTGCATAATTCCTCACATATGTAACCCTTGGATGGTTTACCGCCAATGTGGAAAAAGAACTCAATTTATTCTTTCATTTTGTACCCACTGAAAAGTGGTGAATTCCCACTTACGAGTGGATGCCTGCCACAGCAGATGAATTAGTTTGTTTTGTAATTTCTTCCCCCCGCTGAATTAGTGGAAGTGCGGAATCCTTTCATGGCCGTTTCACCGCCTAGCTCCATTCAATTGTAACTTCAATTCAGTAATTGCTTAGTTTTCTCCGCCATATGACAACACCTCTCCTTCCTTGGGATTGAGTGTGCATTCTTGGCATTGAGATCTTTTAAATTTGGATTTCAATTCTGGGGCTAATGCTAATTCATTTGGCATAGTGTTGATTGTTTGTGAAATTCTTGGGGAAAAATTGAAGGGGCATATTTCAACACCCCCCCCTCCGCCCCAATGAAATCTTGTATAACATGCATACTTGTAAATTGTTAGTTTTAGGTTTAGTTAGATCTTAGGGAGCTTCCTCTTATAATTTGAAGAATGATTCTATAATATGTATTGTTTGGTAGCAAACAAATTAAAATTATAACAAGGATCTTTATGTCTCATCAGGGCTTTGTGAAGATGGCAATCCTCATAAATGCCAATTAAATAGATATTGATACATATAGAATGCAACTATAGTAGATTCAACAATTAGCCATAATTTTCTATATGTAACCTTTATTGCTAGAAAAATGAAATGTAACAACAATAATATGACTAACAATGTTTGAAAAGGTTGTGTATAAGAAACCTATGTGTTTGGACATAAGATCCCATCAATATTTATATCTAGTATGCCACAATGATTCTAATATACCATTAATACCATAAACAATCCAGTGTTCCACGAGGTTTTGGGGATGGGGACAAGGGGACAGTTGGGGACATGTTTCGGGGACGTGGGGATAGGAGGTCTAAGTTTTGGGGCAGCGGGGGAACGGTGAGGGGACGGCAGCGGCAGCGGGAGCGGGGTGCTGAAATACATACAATACTTGAAAAAATAGTTATAAAAGGATGTATAAGTAAAAGAATTATACATCTTGGAGACAACTAGGAGTCCCATAGACGTCTTGAGGACACCCTAGTGTCCTCAAAGTCCTAGCAACATCTTGGAGACAACGACATTGGTGGTGGGATGGTGACACTAGTGGTGGATGTCCCCCCCAAGTCCCCAAGTTTCTGAGATGTCCCCGTCTAGGAAATGCAGGTTTTTTTTGGGGGGACGCATCCCCGTGGAATACTGAAAAATTCATAAAATTAAAGTTACTGGGTCCAACTATTTCACCCTCCTGTTTTTGTTGGGCTTGGTTTGGGTTTGGATATGGGAGCAGTCACACACACACACACACACACACACACAGGTCATGTTTTTATTGCAATGAATAATTTTTGGAAGCATTCAATGTTGGTGGCAAAATGCACTTTGTTTTCTCCATGCGTGAAGCATGCACATTGTATACCATTCTTGTGTGACTAGAAATTGGGAACATTCCCATATCATGTCAAATGAACCATTTATCATGACTATTGATTTGGAGTGTACTTCTTTATGTGAATCCCAATGAACTGCTTGTCCTATTTACTCCTATTTGGAAACAAACCATGTGTTTCAGCACTCGACCTTCTTTTTTCCTTCATCATTGGCCTACCAATGATTGGAATTGCAAATCTCTCAATATTGGGAATCGACCGTTAATATTCCATCGAATAAACCTTTGATCATTTGAATACATTACAATAAAACAATATAATATATCATATTTATAAAAATATATATATATATATATATATATATATATATATATATTACTTGTTCCTATACTAGGACCAACAACTTAGCATAAAATGTATTTGTAGAATATTGTAAGAGACCATGTGTCTCTCAACCCAACCACCGACTGAGAATGCAAGGTTTTTGTTTGTTTTCTGTATTTTTGATTTTTTGGTGGTTTTTTGCAATAAAAGACAAATTGTGATTTTGCAAGGAAATGCTTGGAAAAATAGAATAAAATACCAAACAATTAAATACTACAGAATACAACTTAAATTTCGATGCTAGATGATTTATTGATCTTCCAGAATGATTACAACTGCGATATTCAAACATTCAAATAAAAAGGCAAGCTATTTACTAAGAACCTGATTAAGCTTGCAGGCGCCAGAAAAGAAGCCTGAGATGGTACGGCTGAAAGAGAATATGCAATCTCCCACCTCAAAATTGGTGCAGAGGCTCCAGAAACCCTAGGCATCCAACATGAAGAAGCCAGAAGGTAAAAAAGCAAGGTGTTTTGGTCTAGAGAAGAAGTACGGCCTTTGCTGCAACAGAAGTACGACCTATACCAGGAAGTAAGAAATTCGTACTTTCTTGGAAAGTGTGCCAAATGATCAGGGAATAGTCGCCACTGAATATGAAACCCTTTTGGAGAAGTTCGACCCAAATCCTTGATGAAAAATCTTCACAATAAGTTTTGTATGACTTTTGAATGAAGCCACTCAATTGACAAGCTTCAATTGGTATCTCACAGTCTCAGTATGTCTGATTCTGAAGAGGGAACGTTCTTCAAAACCCGATGATCTGCAGAAACCCTTGTTTCACAAACCCCAATGCTCTCAGAGAGAAATAAAGACAAATTAGAATAATCATAACATAATGAGTTCAATTTGTCTTGGAGAAATATATATTTTCTCTCAAAAAGTTGACCCCCTTCCAAAAAAGCAATTAATGAGCATTTAAAATATAATTAAATCGCCCTTCTTTTGACTTAGGCAAAATAATTAAATAATGGCATCCTTTTTCTAAATGAGTATTTAATATTAATTTATCTCCTTATTATAAAGTATTAATAATACTTTATAATTTGCCATTAAATAATTACATTTAATTATTTCCATTAAAGTGACTTTATATTATAAAGTCAAATTAATAAACTTTTAATAATTATCAAATGCCTCAATATTTACTGTTTGCTCATCAAATCATCAAACCGGGTCGAAACTGAGCTGACCAACTGAATCAGGTGCCCTGCCAAAAATAGCAACTCCTGCCTGTCTGACTTACTATAAATAGTAAGTATCTATAAATCACTCCGTAAGTGTCTGCAAAGGCCCAAACCTGAATCAAGTACTGGAGTGATGTTCCCAAACGTTGGATAACTGCCTCAAGTGATCTTCTAATCACATATGTTAGCCTACGAAGGTCTGAGTAATAGGCTAACCCCTAAATCAACTGTACTGCCTAGGAAGGAGACATTACAAATATCATCAAATTTATCTATAAAATTTAATGGTGCATATTTTTAATAATTTATAATATAAAAAAAATTCCTTGTTAAAGGGTTAATAGACTCAATCTTGGAAACAAACAAATTTGTTTCTTGTCCAACTAAAAGAAAGAAGCATGAGGCAAATGCAAAGGAGACCTAGAGTTTTGCCCCACCTAGATTTGTCAAACTTAACTTTGACGGGGCATATTAGGGAAATCTAGGAAGTGTTGTAGTGGTAGTCATACTTTGTAAGGAAGATGACAGTTTGATTCAAGGTGGTTCTCTCTATCTAGGACACTACACCAATAATGAAGTGGAATGGGAAGGAGTGATTGCAGGAATGGCATGAGCATCCTCTTTGGGTGTGTAACTATTAGTTGTAGGAGACTACCTTGTGGTGATAAGCGTGTTAAGAGAAGGTTCTTGTTCGAATAACTAGCATAGGAGATTCTTGGAGGAGGCATTATGCCTAAGCCATTAGTTTTAAGTAATTTTTTCACACAATCACATAGCTTATAATGCACTAGGGAATTTCTAGCAAAATGTGGTGTGGACCAAGAGTCCCTTATGGTGCTTTATAGTGGTCTCCTAGACTCTCCCTCATTGTGGGAGAGTCTTGAAAAATGTTTAAGCTTTAAATCCTCATAGTGGTTTCCCTTATATTTTTGGACTGTTTGGTCCTTTCATCATTAACTAGTGTTTTCTAATTAATAAGAGAATGATTATCTAAGGTTATTTCTATTCATTTGAATTGTGGTGAGGTCTTCCATAATGAGGGTTGATGCATGGGAATTAATGATATAAGCTATAATGTGGTGGTAAGATTTGTAAGAAATGTTAATGTGGTGGTTGTCTGTAGATTGGTTGTGGGCTGCTAGTTGTATGCTTTAGGTGTTGGTTGGGTGCTTGTTGGGTTCCATTCTCTCTGAAGGCTTCCAATCCTTATAGGAGTGGAAGACTATTTGGCAAACGTTTGAATTCTATCTTCTATCGTCTAGATGTGGGCACCCTAGGGTTTGTAAAATTAGTGCTAGTAGAGAACGGCTTGGGAGTTTTTGGCCCACCACATTCAAAATCTACCATTAGAGAAGATTTTGTTGCAAAATTGGCAAACATTGTCCCCAGTGCAGTGCAATGCTTCAGCTTTTACATCTACATTTACTAACTTGATACGATGATATGGAGGTGTTGAATGTTGTTTTGGATGTGCAAAAAAATGAGGTTGTAGGGGGTTTATGCTTGGGGAAGGAAATGAGGAATAAAGGTAGGAGCTTTTTCTTGCAAGACCTATTTAAGGTAGTGATTTATAGCTAGTTTGTATGGAATTGTTGATGCTTGACGCATACTATGGGGACTTGGGGAAAAAGATGGATAACTTGAAAATGATGCATAACAAGGGTCACCTTTAGGTCTCTAGTGCATATACAATTCCCACATTTGGTGAGGCAAATTATTTAGAGCACGAAAGAGGAAGGATATATTCCATGTAATAAAGTTTGTCTTTGGATGCGATAGTGCTTGGCCCTTCTTCTCTTGCTGGTCAGAATCAACATATTGTGATGGTGAAAGATTTTTTTAGTTGACATGAAGCAAAGGGAGGAGGATTATCACTAGGGATTTTACTAGGATTTTGGGGTTTTGTTTGGTTCTATTTTGAGTCCCCTTGTTCCATGGCAACGCCCACCCCCATCCCCACACCCCCAACCCTCACTACAAAACAAAAATCTCCACATCTACGAGACAAGAACATTTCTAAGATGTAGGGAAAAGGGAGAAATGTTCCCTCATCATCTCATTGACATTACCATGCACCCAAGGATGTCCCCTTTGTTTGGGGACACTAGGACGCCATCAAGATGTCTAGGGGACTCCTAGGGGTCTTCTGACTGTCCCCAAGACTCCCAAGCATCCCCCATGTTAGGAAAATGAAAACGTCAATATTTAAAAAAATTTAAAAAAGTACTTTTGATCTATGTGCCACAACTCCTAACCCTAATGGTCTATTGGCCCCACCCAAACTCAAAGCACTCACAAAAAACTTATAAATAGGCATCTAAGCCTCATTCCAAATCACTCCCAAGTTTTAGAAATGGTAAGGACATGGTGTTGCAGAAAACAAAGTGACAAAATTTTGAAAATGGTGCTGCCCCTTGACCCCACTACGAGCTCCACCCCCAAACCTTCATCCACCGCCTTCTCACCACTGTCCTCACGCCATCCTCAAATCTAGGCCCTTGCTCACCCCATCCACAAGACTTTTCCCTTGCATCCCCTCACCCCCCTATCTCAAGGCTCCATGGAACATAGATTTTGATTGTTGGATGTTGTTTTCTTGCACCTTCATTGTTTTTTGTAGTGTAGTTGGTTCATATTTTTTTTGCCAATTTTTAGCAATTGTAGGACTGTTGTGTTTCTGTTATGTTGTAAAATATGTTATTCCAGGGTGGGGTCCCCAAAAACAAAATAAAATATAAGGAATGTTGAAAAAGATGCTTGCAACATGTTTTGTGTGGCAGGCTGTTAAAACTCAAAACTACAGTTAGCAATTGTGTTTCCTATAATATAGTATGTAACAAAACCTTAACTAATACTAATCTAAAAAATTTAGATGGATTCTCAGAAGTTTACTTTCTTATGGCATTCATTTATTAAAAAGTTTTCTTTTATTTATCAATAAAACATGTAGATATGCATAGTGGGAATGGAAAAATGCAATAACCAAAATCTCATTTACAAGTTGAATACAATGCCTGATTTTTTTTATGCCAAATAGTTTGTAATAATCTACTAAAGGAGTCTCAATCATCTTGATTCAGCCATGATTTTATTACTCTTATGAGCACTACAATATAATTTAATACAACTAGACTGGTTAAGAGAAAAATGATTGATTAATCATAAATAAGCACACTAACAGATCCTACTTTCTATCATGCAGATCAGCATTTATGCTTGATGTCATTGCAACAGCTGCACTTATCATTTATGTAACAAGAGTAGTACTTGGATACAAGCAAACATGGGACCGCTACCAAGTAAGCTGCTATGCCCCTTCATTGCTGTTTATGTCAGTGCATCATAAGAACCAAAGTAATTATGACAATCAACCTTTGTTCTCTATTATTTCTAGTTCCAAATCAGGAAAGAGATCAAATATGCCTTTAAATCTAATGATCTTATGGGAAATCTCATTCTTAACCAAAGGACTAAATACATGATGTGAAATTAAAGGCATTTTTGTTTGGGCTATATCAAATTCCCTTTAATTTTTTTAAATAAAAAAGTAATATGTCAAGCAGAAGACATTACTTTGGATTAGATAGCTGTATAGTATTAATGATAATAATCTTGTACATTTTTCTTTAATTTGTGCCTACAGCTTCTTGTTAACAGGACACTATACAAAAAAACTTTAGCTAGTGGGTTTGATAGTTGTTGTATAGTATGAATGATTATTGTCTTGTACATTTTTCCGTAATTTGTGTCTACAGCTTCTTGTTAACAGGACACTATATGAAAAGACTTTAGCTAGTGGTTTTGGCACCGTTCATTTTCTTGTGGATGCCTCTGAACAACAAGAAGTAAGTAAGTTTGTTGTTTGTTGTTTTTGTTTCTTTTCTAAATTTGGGATTCAATCCAAGTGTTGAACGATATTTTATTAAAAACAAAACCTATTGTGTAGCTTATATTGGAGTAAAGATCAACGTATCTGATTGAACTTAAATATTAAAAACAAAAAACCTATTGTGTAGTTTATATTGGAGTAAAGATCAATGTATCTGCATTGAACTTAAGTATTAAAAATTATAAATGGCTCCTTTTATTATTAATGTTTTTTTTGTGCTATGTTATATTTCTCCCATTTTAATAAACAGTTCAAGGAAGCTATTTTGGCGTATGCATTTCTTCTTCAAGCAAAAGATTATAAGGTAAATACTTATTCCTTTTCTCAAATATTTCTACTAAAAGAATCAGAAGCAAAATTAATACGATAATTAGCACACGCGCATTCACCCATGGACATAAAAATTTACATTGCACACTTACATTATCCTGCTTATATCTCATAAGCCTTTTTGTTTACCATGTTTGTTAGTAATTTAACAACACATTGAAAAAAACAAATGCATTGCCTATTCTAAGATCATTTTACTTCATTTTCTATGGGAAAATAATATGCATCATCGGATTAAAAGCTGATTATGGAATTTTCTGTCAATAGGGGAAATAGTCGTGTGTCAAATCCAAGGACATTAAGCTGGCTCCTTGAGCCTAGTTTCTCGAAATTGATAAACATCTAAAAGCTATGGATGGAGTTTTTCTAATTCAAATCTTTATGTCAAGAGCCATGGTAATGATATTGTGATTGTTATTGTATATTTTGATGATCTTACCATCAGAATAAGCACAGACACTACAGTTCAATGAGTAAAATCAGAACCATGTGCAGCCTTTGATATGTCTAATCTAGGCCTTCAACATTATTGCCTAGGAGTTGCATTTTGGCAATCTGATCATTGCATCTTCACAGTTCAAATCAAATATGCCACAAATGTTTAGGAATA